>JAFVLL020009211.1:0-12645 GCA_021397915.2 Tor tambroides
TATTTAGACGGGGAAATAGTGTGTCGAAATAGTGTCATTCTCCTCTGGCCAGACAAAATCAGCAGTTTAAATCTAGGCTGCAGCAGAGTCAGATTCTGCAAAGGACTCATCTGGTTCCTGTGGTCTTGTCCCGATGGCTGTCTAGGAGACAGGGCCTTCACTGGGGATCAGTCTCTGGGGCTCATCCAGTTGTCCTGGTCTCCACTGACGTTCAGGGCTGTAGAGGTCATCTCTAGGTGCTGATACACCATCTGATCTGGATACGGACTGGATCCGGGTGGCTGCAGTGACCATCTGATCTGGATATAGTCAGGATCTGGGTGGCTACGGTGACCTCAGAATAAGAAAGAAACAGACTAATATTAGCGTAGATGCCATTCTTCTAATGATGTAACAAGTACATCGAGTGTTATGGGAAGTGTTCCCAGTTCCGGTTGACCTAATTAATGCAGCTTAACAATCCTTTAACGGATTTGAATTATAGAAATGCGATAGTGTATTATGTGTAAGCCAGGTTAAAGAGATGGATCTTTAATCTAGATTTAAACTGACAGAGAGTGTCTGCTTCCCGAGCAGTGTTAGGTAGATTGTTCCAGAGTTTGGGCGCTAAACAGGAAAACGATCTCCCGCCCGCAGTTGATTTTGATATTCTAGGTATTATCAAATCGCCAGAGTTTTGAGATCGCAGTGGACGTGAAGGACTATAGTGTGATAAGAGGATGACATCCCGATGCCGAGCCGCCATCTGCTCTGACTGAGCTTGAATCAACAAATCGTCAATGTAGTTCAGTATGCGGATGCCCTGGAATCGCAATGGACCCAGGGGAGCATCCACACACTTTGTGAAAGTGCAGGGTGAGAGTGACAGGTCGAACGGATGAACCCAATACTGGTAAGTCCTCCCCCCAAAAGCAAACCTCAGGAACTTCCTGTGTTGAGGAAGGATGGATACGTGGAAGTATGTTTCCTTGAGATATATGGTGACAAACCAGTCCTCTGACCTGATTTGAGACACGATCTGTTTAATAGTAAGCATCTTGAACCGAAACCGTTTGATAATGTGGTTCAGTAGATGCAGATCTATGATCAGACACAACCCCTCATCCTTCTTCGAAATGATGAAGTAACGGCTATAGAATCCTGATTCTCTCTCAAGAGGAGGAAGACTTTCTATGGCCTCCTTCCTCAAGAGAGTTTCTACTTCTTGTTCCAATACCAGAGCCTGCTCGGAGCCCAATAATGAAGGAATAACCCCGCTGAAGCTAGGTGGATGAGAACCGAACTGAATTCTATAACCTCTCTTCGGCAACTACATCGGATTCCTCTTCCTCCCTTTCATCCAGGTCTTTTAGCAGGTCGGCCTGGTACGCTTGCAACACCGCCATAGTGTGCAGACCGGCCTGACCTGCCGCCATATAAGCTTTCCCAACCAGGTTAGATGTTAGCTTTACTGGCCTGGTGGGAAGCTTCGGGCCCTTCAGGGACGATGCTGAGGATTGGGAGCAATAACTCGCGAGCGTCTGCTCCACCGTCGGCATCGCCCCATAACGCTTCTCATTCAGCCCCATGATGTTAGAGTACTTTGTGACTGTAGGGCTGAAGTCGGGATGAATACTGTTTCTCCCATGATCTCGACACCTCGGCATGGAGATTGGGGAAAAACGGAAGGCCCTGAAGTGAAGGTTGTGATCTAGCTTTAAGGAAGCGCTCCTCCAGTTTGCTTTTGGGACAAGCGTCCTGTTTGGCCAATCAATGTTGAAGCTTGGCTACAGCGCGAGTCACAACCTCCACTAGCTCCTCATACGCGAGGGACTGCGGTGGCAAGTCCGCAGTCTCCTCCGTGTCGACACTCATCACATCATCCTCCTCGAAGAATGATAGATGAAGCACCTGCCTCTTTGTTTGGGTGGAAGAAACTGCGGGGCGGGCTTCTGATCCCTGAGAGGGAGCTGTGGATCTAGCGGGTGAGGACCGAGATAAGGACGAGCCCGTCTAGAATCCCTCCGCTAAATCCACTTGCGATCCCCACAATAACAGCCACCGCTGTGCCTCAGCAACAGCGGGGCCGGACCTAGCAGGATCGTGAACCTGGCCAGGAGAACCCCCTCGAGGGCTGCCCGTGCATGCTCTGCTCCCAAACAGACAACGCACAAATCGTGTGTATCCCCACCCGAGAGATCGCATGGGCAGGGAGGAACACACAACTTGAAACGCTGTCTGCTCGCCACATCTTTCTTTAATTTACATTTGATTTTGATTTACATTTCTCTGATTTTAGCATACAGAGTTTCTCTGACTGACTGTGCTTATGCAGACACACACACACACACACACACACACACACACACACCATAGACGTGCTCGCTGAAGAGCAGAAGCTAACATGTGCACTTCCCGGATGTGCCTTTATGCTTCCTGGTTGCTCACGTCATCCCGCTTGTGACTTCTCGCTTCTCTATTGGACTGATTTCACACATGTTTCAGAACGTGGTCTCGCCAGGGCGTTCCCAAAGTGTTTCGACGCAGCTGAAGTTCCTGAAGGGGAACCAAACGCCGGTCATGAAGTACATAGTGAGGATTTGTAAAGAAAATTGTTGGAGGATTTCGATAAAAGCCAAGAGGAGACTGGTTTTCCTTTGGTAAAGTAAGGTGCTTCTTTTGCTCCTGTAAACAAACGTTGATTTTCACGAGACTCACATGTGCATACGCCTGGCGGCATCTGCCAGAAAGGCAGTCTCTCTGAACGCGCATACGACAGTTAGTGGAAGTTGATAGCGGAAGTTGGCCTTTATTCACCCCCCCCCCCCTTTATTTGACTACTTTTGGACTGTTGAACAAAAACACCCGCCCATGCCATTATAAAGCTTGGAAGAGCAAGGACAATTTTTAACCTGATAACCCGCACCAGGACGCCGGCGCACTGAACGCTCTTTGTTTGCACGTGTCATTGTTTATGAATAGATTAAATGAAATGGGACAAAATTAATCTTGACAAACTATATATCATTCTGAAGGTCTAAGCCTCAAGCATCGATGATAGATCACTGTTTTTCAATGGAAAGCTTATAAGGAATGCATTTGCTAAATTTGTGTAAGCAGTACACATCAAAACATGCATAATAAAAACGCAGTACATACCAGATTCATCGTAATAACGAGTCTCAAACACATCCACTGCTGAAATCCCGGGTTTAGTTAGAAAGGCAAGTGTCCATGGAGCAACATCCCATAGAGCACTTTTAGTCCAATGAAACAATAACATTTTAATATGGATGGTTATTCCTTTGTTTACGTCTCATTTCTCCGGGGAGAGTTATTGTTTGTGTCCGTTATGGAATAAATTACGCTCAAAAACAGCATCTTGGTGGTAAAAAAAAAACATGGTTTTGTAGCATACAGTGTCACAAACAGAATGAGACCATCCACTAAAAAAGTCACAGATATGTGGAATATTGTTTATTTGAATTATGGTGCTCTCTTGTGACGGCTCGTGACGCACGCTGTGACGCACCTTTCATCTAATAGGGGCGTAACTTAGCGATCGGCTTTTTGTACAAATAATTTTTTTTTTCTTCAACATTTTTCATATATGTGTGTGTGTTTTGTGGGGAATGTTATCAATACATACATAAAAAGGAAGCAACATAGAATGTGGCTGTATCTGCATGATTACCATCTGTATGGCCGCACATCAGCGTGTGATTACTGACTGTATGACAGCTATCAGTGTGAATGCTGTCAATGATCGGCCATTATTGACTATATGGCCCATCTGTATTACCACACATCAGCGTGTGATTACTGACTGTATGCCTAGCAATCAGTGTGAATGTCTGACAATATCAGTGTATGTCTGGCAATCAGAGTATGTACTTGAGTATGTACAAAGCAATTTATTTTTTCTCTTTTTTTTTTATTACTCAAATTATTCTTATTGCATTTTCTAGTGCTCAAATAAATCACTTATATGATGTCTAAGATTCTGTCTATTATTTTATAATTGAAAAACTATGCAGTGGTATGTATAATGACCAAAATAGTTTGTGGAGCTCTTCAATACATTTGGTGGTTATTTTTCCTCAAACGGGGGGTGGGGGACTAGACATAGTCTCAGAAAAATGATTGCAGGAATCTCATTTTTCATGGTATCTTCTTCAAATTTTAATTATAAACTCACGAGAACTTTTTCAAGGCACTTCAGTGTCTATAACTTTTTATCTTTTTGAGTATTATCAACTCTGGATGATGGATAGTAAAGCCTAAATTGTCTTCTTTCCAAAGATACCTAAATTGTTTGTGTAGCACACTTTTGTAAGGAACTGTTACCATTTTAATTTAGGTAGGTCATTTTCAGCTGTGAGTCCCAAAATGGGGCGAGCAGGTTAACATTTTAATGTAACTCCGATTGGATTCGTCTGAAAGAACAAAGTCATGTACACCTAGGATGCCTTGAGGGTGAGTAAAACGTGGGCTAATTTTCATTTTTGGCTGACTTAACCCTTTAAGGGTGTGCATGGTGGCTATAGCTGCTTACCATGCAGCTGCTTACCAGAGCTTTCTTTACACTGCTTACCCCATTGGTAACATGTTTCATTCGTGATGCTTGAGGCCAAAAGAAGTATGGTACCACTCCAGACTCTCAGATGCTTCTGTCTTAGCTGTGCTCACCATGATTTCACACTAGACAGGCATTTGTCAGTATGGCGACGTGGGCATTGTCGTTCCCAATGTCGTTCACACATGCTTCACGACAGTCACGCAGAAGCATTCCCAAAGTGTTTCCGCACAGCATCTCGTTCTCTCGGGGAACTAGGGTTACATATGTAACCTAGTAACGTTCATCTTAGATACTCTCATATCTGCCAGCCAGCTTAGGCAGCTAAAAACACAATCAGGTTGTTCACTGAGACTAGTTCAAAACAGTAGAACTCATATTTTCCAGACTTTAAAAAGGACAGGACCCAGTGGGGAACATTTACAGACCCCAAGCCATTTAAAATAATCAAATATATGGGGTCACTCAAACCAAACAAACTTAAACAGATAAATCAGGTGGCGACTCAACTGTGTTAATGCTATGACTGACCTACAATATCAGAAATGTAGTTTAAGGGTAGCTGTAGTGAAAATTAAGGGTTGTACTGAGCATAACCACTGGCAAGCATAAACATAGTAGGCTTTTTATTATCTATTTATAATGAGAATATATACAAGTATAACATCAACACATTCTCAAAAAGAGCTGTGCAACCATTTCTAATTCTAAATAAATACATACATTCATACATACATACATACATTCATAAAAGTAGAAATTAAATTCAAAAAGCTCTTCCCAAACATTTTAAAGAAAACTATTCCAAAACAGAAGACAAACAATTTAGAGGGAAAAAATGTTTTACTAATTTGCACCTTTTTTTCCGAGCTGGACTGGTTAGGATTTCACAAGCTATGCACTGACACATTATCTTCTCTGTACTTACCCTCTTCTCTAGAATGCTATGTAATCTATTTGTCTAATAAATCTGGCTTGGCATATTACAAATATTGTTACCTCTTTGATGAATTGGTTTTGTTCCTTTTGTATGTTGATTTGGATAAAAAAATGTCTGCTAAATGTGTAAATGTAAATGTAAACAGACTGTTACCCAACAGTCCATGAGGCAAGTAGTTGAAGGAGGTATGGCAAGCCGTTTTAACATTTAATCTATTAGCTGCACTAGTATCTAATTTAATGCTACTAGTACTTATTTTTTAGATACTAGTATCTTTTCCATTAAGTACTAGTACTTATTCATTAGCTACTAGTGCTTATTCTTTAGCTACTAGTGCTTATTCTTTAGATACTAGTGCTTATTCTTTAGGTACTAGTGTCTTTTGTAAAGTTACTAGTACTTATTCATTAGATACTAGTTCTTATTTATTAGATACTAGTGCTTATTTATTAGGTACTAGCACTTATTCATTAGATACTAGTACTTAGTGATTAAATACTAGTACTTATTTATAAGATACTAGTACTTATTTATTAGATACTAGTATTTTATTCATTAGATACAAGTACTTATTCATTAGATACTAGTACTTATTTCAATAGTGACTAGTAACTATTATATTGTTACTAGTAACAAATTTTAAATTTTTGCCATTGACTTCTATGGGGATCCATCAGGCGAGGAGCAAACACAGTCTGAAACAGCAAGCAAAGGGTTAATCCAAAATACATGGGAAAGAATCAGGAACTATGAAATCAGGAAACACAACTAGACTAGACAACGACAAGAACTAGAAACTGAGACCAGGAACTAGAAACTAAGATAGGGAAATGGCTCCGTAGTGTGCTATCACTAGGAGAGCGATAAACGCAGACAATACTCGGCGATCTGGATGAGGACGTCCATGGCTTATGTAAGGCATGTGTTTGGCTTCAGGTGTGTAATCAGTGCATTCAGCTTTGTGTGTGTCATCAGTGCAATGGATGATGGGAACTGTATTCCAGTGTGATGTGTGGTGTGAGTCAATATGATGGAGAGGCGACCTCTTGTGGCAGTCAGATGGAAGGCCACGAACCAGATTCGTGAAAGAGATCCCCCCCCCCCCCCCGACGCTCCCCAGATAGTACAATACAGGAGGGTGGTGGAGCGGAGGTGGAACAGAGGAAGGGATGGAGGGCCAGGTCCATGTGTAAGTGGAGGGACAGGGGACTGAGGCAAAGCCAGCAGAGCAGGATGCCAAGGAGCAGAGAGCCAGGGTGTAGCCGGCAGAGCAGGAACCCAGGACATATCCGGCAGTATGGGTGGAACTGAGGACCACCACAACAGAGCAGAAGGCCACCAGAGCCAGACAGCCGACCAACACGGCGGAGCAGACAGGGCAGAAGACCTCCATGGTGGAGCAGACGGAGCAGGAGCCCACCAGGGCGGAGCAGACGGGGCAGAAGACCTCCGCGGTGGAGCAGATGGAGCAGGAGCCCACCAGGGTGGAGCAGATGGAGCAGGAGCCCACAAGTGCGGAGCAGACAGGGCAGAAGACCTCCACGGCGGAGCAGACAGAGCAGGAGCCCACCAGTGCGGAGCAGACAGGGGAGAAGACCTCCGCGGCGGAGCAGACAGAGCAGAAGCCCACCAGTACGGAGCAGACAGGGCAGAAGACCACCGCAATGGAGCAGGAGCCCACCAGGGTTGAACAGAAGAGCACCATGACGGAACAGACTGATCAGGAACCCACAGCAGAGATTGGAGCCTAGGAAAAACTGAAACACAAGAGACAGAGAGAGCATATATGGTCTCAAGGACCGAGGCAGAGAACACAAAAAGTTAATCACCATTTTGCCTGGTGACAACTGAGTGGACAGACAGTCCATAAGCAAACTCCCTGATCAAAACTGGACAGGAAGACGATTCAAAATTTAACTCATTGACTGGAACTGGACAGGGAGACAGTTCAAAATTTGACTCATTGACTGGAACTGGACAGAAAGACAGTTCAAAACCTGACTCATTGACAGTGACTGGACAGACAAGCAGTTCAAAATCAAGTTTGTTAATTAACATGGGACAGACAGATGGTTCGAAATTAGATTTGGCATTGACAGAACCTGGATCAGCAGACAGTTCAAAGTCAGATTCAAAAGCTACATTCGTACAGAAAGAGTGTTCATAACCAGGTGCATTGACTGAAACTGGACTGGTAGATTTTTCAGTGAAGAAAACAATGGCAGACAATTTGCAGTCAGGCTCATTCATTGAAACAGGACAGACAGAAAAATTCAAAATCAAGAGCATTATTGACAACTGCACAGGCAAACTCAGATTCATAGGTTGAAACCGGACAGACAGATAGCTCAGGATTAAACTCATTGACTGGAAGGTGACAGACAGACTGTTCATTAATAGTCTCTTTGGCAATGACAGGGTTAACAGATTATACAGAAGGTTCATTTAAGGCTTCCATGGCAGTGATAGGGTTAACGGGACAGATATGGGGTGCATTTATAGTTTCTGAGCTCAAGACAGACAGTTCAGGTTTAGATTCCTTGACAGAGACAGGCAAGACAGACAGTTTGAAATCAGACACATTAGTAGAGATGAGACCGACAGGCAGTTCACCATGGCTGTTTCAGAACGGGGCGAGAGTTCAGAGATAGCCTTCTCGGCCGGTTCAGAGCGGAACAAATGTTCTAAAGCGGCCTCCGTGGCCGTGACAGGGTAAGACGAGGAATCACAAGCGGCCTCCATAGCCGTGACAGGGCAAGATGATGATTCACAGACGGACTCCATAGCCATGACAGGACAGGACAAGAGTTCATATGTGGATACCACTGACACCTCTAGAGGATCTGCAGCGGGTGCCACCACCTCTGGAAGTTCTACAGTAGTACCATCAGGATACAAGGTGAATTCAGCAAAGGTTCCTTTGACCGTAACATGACAGGCTGAAAGTGCATTGCCGGGCGCCACCATCACGCAATGAACTGAAGCAAGCACCGCCGCTTCGGGAGGTTCTGCAGCATGCACTGCCACCTTTGGAGAAACTGCAGTGGGCACCATCGCTTCGGGGAACACAGCAGCGAGTGCCACTACGTCAGGAGGTTCTGCAGCGTCAGCCGCCACCTCTGGAGACATCATAGTGGCCGCTGCCACCTCTGGGAGCTCTGTGTTGGCGTACGCAGCCCAAGCACACCAAAAAGCGATCCCCATCATGGGAAGCACTTCAGACAGGGGAATCAGTTCAGGAACAGGAGGGCTAGAGTGAGTGGGTTTGGGGATACCAGCTGCGCATGCAGACACCAGCGGGGCATCCCTCACACTGGATACCAGACTGGGATACCGAAGGACTGACCTTGAATATCTGGGTGTGACAGACAGGACGCGATGTGACTCTGGATGATTAGCTGTGACGTGACGTGATTCTAGATGATCAGCGGTGACGTGATTCTGGATGATCATCGGTGACGTGACGTGACTCTGGGTGATCAGCGGTGACATGACGTGATTCTGGATGATCGGCGGTGACGTGATGAGACTCTGAGAGATCAGCTGTGACGTGAAGAGACTATGGATGATCAGCGGTGACGTGACGTGATTCTGGATGATCAGCGGTGACGTGACATGACTCTGAATGATCAGCGGTGACGTGACGTGATTCTGGATGATCAGCGGTGACATGACATGATTCTAGAAGATCAGCGGTGACAGACGTGACTCTAGAAGATCAGCGGAGACGTGACGAGATTCTGGAAGATCCGCTGAGACATGACTTGACTTATGAAGATAAACTGTGACTGGAATTAACTCGTGAAGATCAACAGTGACTTGACTTGACTCATGACGATCAACTGTGACTTGACTTGACTCAGAAATAGCAGCTGTGACTTGACTTGATTCATGAATGGCAATAATGACGTGACCGGTTGTTGTGACCGCCATTTTATGAGTGCGCTCTGGTGCAGCCACCATTTCAGTCATAGATGCGGTGTCGCGTTCCTCATCTGCAACACCCACAGTGAATAGAGAGCCAACAGTCAACAAAGCAAAGTCCAAAAAACAACTCAGTGACGAACGCGGACCCTCACGTCTAAGCTGGGATCGCAGAGGCTGATTAATGCCATCACAAAAAATCTCTATCAAAAGATAGTCCGGTAAATCAGAATAGTTTGCGATGGCTATAAATTCACGAATATGGTTCTCTAGCGATCGCGGACCTTGTCTAAGCGCTAACAAGATTCTTGCTGTGTCCATACCTGGCCAATGTCCCTCAGAAAAGCTGCTGGATCCTTGTGTGGCCGAGTATTTTGTAACGGAGGCGACGAGACGGGAGTCGAGCGGATCCAAGTGCAAGCTTTTATTCATAGACATAATCAAAACACAGGCAAGGTCAAACAACAGCAAACAGGTATGGCACAGGCAAAAGTGAAGAGCAATCCTAAACGGGCTTGAGTCAGATGACAGCAAACATAATCCAGAGGGCTAGACAAGAGGGGTATCCGTAAACGTGAGCAAAAGTCCAGGAGAGGAGCAAACACAGTCCGAAACAGCAAGCAAATGGTTAATCCAAAATACGTGAGCAAGAATCAGGAATTAGGAAATCAGGAAACACAACTAGACTAGACTAAGACTAGAACTAGAAACTGAGACTAGGAGCTAGAAACTAAGATAGGGAAATGGCTCCGTAGAGTGCTATCACTAGGAGAGCGATAAACGCAGACAATACTTGGCGATCTGAATGAGGACGTCCATAGCTTATGTAAGGCGTGTGATTGCATTCAGCTGTGTGTGTGTGTGTGTGTGTGTGTCATCAGTGCAATGGATGATGGGAACTGTAGTCCAGTGTGATGTGTGGTATGAGTCAATATGATGGAGAGGCGACCTCTTGTGGCAGTCGGACAGAAGGCCACGAACCAGATTCATGACACCGTCGTTGAGATATCAACTATTCAGTTTTGACTAGTAAGTATTCCACTTGTGACTGGTACTTAATTTTTATGTACTAGAAGTTATTCATTAGGTACTAGTTCATATTTTTTAGATACTAGTACTCATTCATTAGATACTAGTACCTATTAAATAGACACTAGTACTTATTCATTAGATACTAGTACTTATTATTAGATACTAGTACTTATCCATTAGATACTAGTACTTATTTTTTAGATACTAGTACTTATTTATTAGATACTAGTACTTATTCATTAGGTACTAGTGCTTATTTTTTTTAGAAACTAGTACTCATTCATTAGATACTAGTACCTATTAAATAGATATTAGTACTTATTCAATAGATACTAGTACGCATTTATTAGATACTAGTACTTATTCGAAATGTTATTAGTAAGATTTTTTATTTTACTAGTAAATTTTTTACTTGAACTCTACTGTAGCCATTTGGACTAGTCATAACATAAGACTAGTAAAAAAGCAGCTCTGACTAGTAAGATAAGAATTGATTCTAGTAGTAATTACAAAAGATACTAGTGTCTAATAAATAAGTACTAGTACCTAATGAATAACTACTAGTATCTATTAAATAGGAACTAGTAGCTAATGATTAAGTACCAGTATCTAAAAAATAAGTACTAGTATCTAATGAATGCTTACTAGTAATATTTAAATACATACTAGTCACTATTGCAATAATTACTAGTCAGAAATTAAAAGATGAGAGATCAAAAAAAAAAAAAGATCAAAAATAGAATAACTACCACTACCTGTTCATTTGGAGATATCTTCAACCTCATAAAGAACTAGTGAGAATGTATTTGGAGATATCTTAATTCAAACAAATTACATAAACATGAGTACCTCTCAACCATCCAATCAGAGTCCACATGGTAATACAATACATTAATATGGTGAATTAATTTGATTAAGTAGGACTAACTGGCTTTGTATGTTAGCCTACCTTGCTAATTGGTTACCATAAAAACACAAAGAAAAGATTACAAACCTGTTGTCCAACAAAAGTATATTGATATTGATGTTTTTACTCCAAATTCACATCATAACATCAGTCGAGCGTTTGAAATAAGTTCCTTTTGTGATCTGACATGGTTTCATTAAACAGAATGAGGCAGAAATCATGCCACTTTATATTATTCTATACAGTGATAAAGGCTATGTCGATTAGCATTGCATTTTAAACATACTTTATTCTTATAAAAATACCCGAGATGGCTTGAAGAACACAGATAAAACCATATATTGTCGCAATCATTGTTTATTTTCTTTGTTTCATCAGTAAAATGTCTATCTGCATGTTATGTAGCTACTAGGCTACATAAACAGCAAAGGCTGAATGTCTTTGTCCATATGAGGGATTTCCTGGAAGTGAGTCTCACTAGTGGAGTTTCTGCATGAGGGCGCCCTCCGGCGAAGAGTATGAATGAAAAGAAATTACATGAATTGAGTATTCGTGTAAAAATAGCAAAAATAATTAAGAACTTTGAGGTAAACATTTGCAAATCCTTACGTTTTTCTTCAGTGTAGAGAAGTGTACTTTTTTTTTTCTTTTTCTTGCAGCTATATTTATTATTATTTATTCGTAAATACTCAGTTTTGTATATTATAGTGAAATAGTGTTATTACAAAAGTAATATTCCTTATTTTGTTTAATGTTTTTACAAATAATAACCGTAATCATTATTAGTTATATTGGTATATTAAAAACAAAATTTTTGACCAAATCGCGCAGCCCTACACGTACAGCACACCTGTTTTTTTGTTTGTTTTTTTTATTAATAATGTTTGGCCTTTTTTCCAAATCAAGAAAATGTTTGTCTGAAAACCATAAGGTTCGGATTTTGTATGCTCTGTACAGAACATTAATGTAAAAACATTCAGTGTCTGTAGCACCAGTGCTATATGCAAAAACATTAATGTACAGCCCTGATATGATATTTATTGTTTTTACTGGAGGAAAAAAAGGAAAATAACAGATAATAAAATTGGTGTCTTATCTCCATCTTGCCACTAGAGGTCACTCGATGACCAGCAAACACATTAGGCTACTATATTTACGTAATTACAGTGTTTACAAAACTGACAAAATAGGTTTTCTATGTGCTTGTGTACAAATGATTGTTTCTTTTCTATGTGGTTTCCACAAAAAAGTACATCCATCTCCTTTCCGTTTCTTGTCTAATCTCTC
>JAFVLL020009212.1:0-29738 GCA_021397915.2 Tor tambroides
AGAAAAAAAAAAAAAAGATGATACTTTTGTATATGATATTTTGTATGCAAGACAATGGCATTCTGAGGTTTTAACAGTGGCTGAAGTGTCCAGACACGTATTGGGGCCACCAAGATTGACAGATGTTTTTCATGCAGCAATTTAATAAAAACAGCAATACCCAAAATGCGTATTTGATCTGCAGGGTCTCCTATTAGAAAAAGGGCACATTTACAATCCACATTCTACACCTGGTCAAATGACAAAGCTAGAGAACTTGGGTTGCCAAAAACACTGTATTGTATTTCAGTCAGGTGTCATAAAAACCTGAAAAGAAAGAAAACCAAAAATGTTTTGGTTGAATGATTTGCCAAATAAGGCTGGGAAAAAGAGAACGAAAAATGCTTCCTATTTTTCTCTCCATCCCCATCTCTCACAAAGGCCTTTGATCCCAAAGCCTCTGTGGCTTGTAAATCGCTTTAACAGCATTCCTCAACACATACGTTGTCACGTTGCATGTCTAAATGTAATCTGGTGCTATGCCATTATCTTTCAGAGCATATTAAAGCCACTCTCAGTCAGATATGAAGCACATTTAGGAAGCACTGAGGACGTCTGACAACATGCTCTGGCTCACTTATGGTTCTCTGAGTTCACGCAAGATACTTCCAGTGACGGTAGAGGAGCCACGGACCAGACACCCACCCTCACAAATCACTACCACATGAGCACTGATCCATGGATACATTACTTTGTTGCTTATTATTAACAGATGCTTTTAATCTGTGACGGTTCACTACCTACAGGGATAAAGTTCCTGTACCAATCTGAGGTTAAGTAGTTTGGTCAAAGGAGAGATGGTGACTGGGATTGATAGATTACGATCCTGGTGAGCCGTTAGATTACATTAAACCAGCAACCCTTTTTAATATTTATTGTCTCTTCTTGCATGAAGAAGCTGAATGCAAAGAGGCATAAGTTGCATTTGTAAAATGACTTCTACAATGGTGTATTAACCAACAGTCCATACAAAATTGCCTCCCCAAAGCGTAAACTTGGTGGATAGTTGCAAAGGCTGAAGGAGGCATTTGAGCAGCCATATCACCCTGTAGCCCAAGACTGGTTGCCCACTGAAGCTAAGCAGGGTCGAGCCTGGTCAGTACCTGGATGGAAGACCTCCTGTGAAAACTAGGTTGCTGCTGGAAGAGGAGTTAGTGAGCCCAGCAGGGGGTGCTCACCCTGTGGTCTGTGTGGGTCCTAACACCCCAGTATAGTGACAGGGACACTATGCTGTAAAAAGCACCATCCTTTGGATGAGACGATAAACTGAGGTCCTGACTCTCTCTGGTCATTTAAAAATCCCAGGATGTCCTTCGAAAAAGAGTAGGGGTGTAAATTCACCCATTGGCTTCTGACCATCATGGCCTCCTAACCATACCCATATCTACTTATTGGCTGAAAATTGTCTCCTCTCCACCAATAATCTGGTGTGTGGTGGGCGTTCTGGCGCAATATGGCTGCCCGTCGGATCATCCAGGTGGATGCTGCACATTGGTGTTCGTTGAAGAGATTCCCCCCTTCCATGTAAAGTGCTTTGAGTATCCAGAAAAGCGCTATATAAAATGTAACAAATTAATTTGGGACAGATCTATAGTGTGCTATTCCTCTAGATCAGGCGTAGCGAACCCTGCTCCTGGAAGCTGGGCTGTCTGAAATCACCCCCATACCCTTAAATTTGGCATGATTTTAGGGGACAGCAATTTGTAGTGGTGTCCGAAACCATGGATGTTATGCCACTTATTCAATCACATAATGTGCCGCAATAACGAGTGTATAACCGATGTACACTCAACGGCTATAGAATAGCCACAATGCAATATTCTTCTTAAGCAGTGTTGATTACACTTGCTCTAGATCAACTCTAGACCTCGAGATCCACTTTTCTGCAGATATTAGCTCCAACCTGGACTAAACAACTACCTGCAACTTTGCAGTGTTCCTGAAGACACTGATTAGCTGGTTCAGGTGTGTCTGATTAGGGTTGGAGCTAAACACTGCAGGAAAGTAGATCTCGAGGTACAGAGTTGTGGACCCTTGCTCTAGATCACAGGTGTCAAACTCAGTTCCTGGAGGGCCAAAGGCCTGCAGAGTTTAGATTCAACCCTAATTAAATGCACTGGATCCAGCTAATCAAGTCCTTCGGGCTTTTTTGAAAACTACATGGTTTGTGTGTTGGAACTAAACTCTGCAGGGCTACAGCCCTCCAGGAACTGAGTTTGACACCTGTGATCTAGATGTATTTTTCATTTCAGTAGGTAAAACAGTACATGGATACAGTGAGGATCAAGCAGAGCCACAACAGACTTGAGTGACTTATAGCCACTGAAGGAAAAAAAAAAAACCAAACAACTACAGGGGCCTGTTTCATAAAACAAGTTTACCAAATAAGTCAGGCTTATTTCAGCAGGGAAAGGGGAAGGGAAGGGAAGGGAAGAGAAGAAAGGAAAAGGACTTGTGGCCAAGTTTGGTGACCCATACTCGGAATTTGTGCTCTGCATTTAACCCATCCAAGTGCGCGCACACACACAGCAGTGAGTAGTGAACACACACACACACACACACACAGAGCAGTGGGAAGCCAATGCTGCGGCACCCGGGGTTCGGTGCCTTGCTCAAGGGTCTCACCTCAGTCATGGTATTGAGGGTGGAGAGAGCGCTGGTTATTCACTCCCCACACCGATAATCCCTGCCGGACCTGAGACTCAAACCCGCAACCTTTGGGTTACAAGTCTGACTCTCTAACCATTAGGCCACGACTTTTGATTTTGAACCAAATCAACCGACAATACGTCAGACTAACTAAAATAAACCTGGCTTATTTGGTAAAATTGTTTCATGAAACAGGCCCCAGAAGTGTCAATGGGTAGCATGACATAATTGAGACCTTGAAAACAGCGATAAAAATAACCCCTAGGGGAGCACTGAAAGTTTTAAGCACAGAATTATGAAGGAATCAAAGCTTGCCACAGCAGGAACATTCTTGAAGAACAGAGGGCTCATGGGAGAGGGAGGACTGCAATCACAGCAAAATTAGGCAAACCAAGCAATATGTCACATCTACATCAAATACAGCAACTCACAAGATGTGCTGGGCATAAGCTAACTGGCTGCAAACTGTGCTGCAACTAGTGTATTCTGGCAAAGTCGAAGGATCAGTTGGAGGGTGTCTGTTGCCTGGAAAACTGCAGACTGCAGAGATGTTTGATCGGCAGATATTTGGATTTGGGTCGAAAGAAGAAGCCGGCCTAACCATCTAATGGCCACAATGCACAAAATGTGATTGGTAACTTCACTGGCTGGATTTGTGGTGGCAATCTAATGTACCCAAGCCTTGCGCCCATGTACGAAAGAGTCAGGAAAAGAAAAGAACTGGCGTATACATGACGCTTTCATTTCCCAGTCAGCAGAGGGTCATCTTCCCTAGCTTAAACTTCCAAATTTCGCAGTTGCAATCCAAATTATTACAGCTGCAATCTGGAAACCCAGGAGCACAACACACCAAGTAGTTGTGGGTGTGGGTTTAGAGGTTCCCCTGAGGGACTGCTCTGGTGCTGTGCAGACATGGGCGGATAGAGAGAAAGAGCCTGCATCTGTGGAGCAATCCAACGATTCTCAAAAGTCCTGACATTTTAAAAAGTGTGGTTTAAGGATAATTCATACAGCAAGCAAGAAGGCCAGATAACCTCGACTTGAGGGTGCATGATTGTACATTGTTTATTCTTTGTAAAAACACCCAACAAAGTCCTTTGCGGACACTTAATGCCACGATCTGGAAAAATACAAGTTCGGAACTAATAAGTGGGAGGATAAAAGAAGAATGAATGGATGGATTTCTACTTTTATTGATGAATAGATGAGAAAGTCAGAGTGTCATTCTCTTTGTGATGAGAGTTCCAGTTGGGGAAACAGCTTCCAGAATGACCATCCCACCAAAGGGTATTCATCCGAGACTCTTGAGAAATCATTACGACCACAATGCACCACAGGAAACAGACCACCATTTTACAGAGCAACAAAGTGTCAAATTCATGTTCATGAAGTTTAAAAAGAGAAGCTAATACAGTAACAACAGAATCGTAATTCATCACCACACAACCAGGCCAGTGGAATCGATTACTCAGTCACCATAGAATGGCATCATAAATGTTTTAAAGGGGTCATCGGATGCCCATTTTCCACAAGTTATGATATGATTCTTTAGGGTCTTAATGAAAAGTCTATAACATACTTTGGTTAAAATTTCTCAATGGTAGTGTAAAAAACACCTTTACCCTGTCAAAATCAACTCTGTTTTTAAATCAAGCCATTCTAGTCATTGTTGCTTTAAATGCTAATGACTCTGCTGACCCCGCCCCTCTCTTCCGTGGGGTGATGAGCAGTACTGTTTACTTTAGCCGCGAAACTGGCTAACTAGCACATTATTATGAAAGGCGATTTGCAAAGATTCATAAAAAACCCTTATACTCACTTCTTCTGTAGATGAAGCTGGATCACGAATGATTCACGCGAACAGACGCATTTAGGCAGATCGGGTATCGGCACATTCCCTTCAAAATGAAAGTAACGTTAATCCTCTGCGTCTTCAGTGGCTCAGATGTCAGGAGTAAATGACAACTGCTATGTTCATTACTACATCCAACAACAAAGCGCCTCAATCGCTTAATTGGAGACTTCTTGTCTTCCCCTGCACCGGAGTAGACAATGCCGGACCGCTCTTGGCTCAATCAGGACGGGTCTAAGGTAAGACGGCCTTGTCAATTAACTATTGTGGGAGCGGCCTGTACAGAACTACATCATTCTGACAGGAATCTCAGGACAACCTGATTTGAGAAAGGGGATTTTAAAATAAACCACTGGGTGGATTTTTATTATTATAGGATGGATGTGTACACACACATTTATGTTCAAACAACCTGTAAAGTGAATTTAGCATCCGATGACCCCTTTAACAGGACAGGCACCTCCAGGAAGAACCTGAGGTGCCTTACTCAAGGTCCTGAACCAACAACCTTAATTATCAGGTTTTCACCGTAATCACATGACGATTGTATGTTTATAATTAACATCAACATGAATTCAACCTGTAATGTGATGTACTACATGAGAAACATTTGGAATTGCTTGGACTGGTCATCTGTCCAGGGTTTTCACTGCCTTAGCCTGAGATGCTGTAATTGGCTCCAGCATCCTCCTAACGCTATATAGGAGAAGCGGATTTAAGCATGGAGGGGGGAAAAAAAATAAAAATAAAAAAAAGGAATGGATAGAATTGTTTGGATCTTTAAAAGTGGGCAATGATGTCAGAATGGACCCAGACCTGAATGAGATTTTGCAGTCGATTGTGGAGGATGGAGAAGTACCAACTCCAATTTCTTTTTCTCCAATTTCTGATCTCAGCATAAATTCATTGATTTGTGACTAACTCCAAATTGTTATAGCCCAACCTTTGCAGTAATGACTATGGTAGGGTTTTTTTTTTTTCCCACTACATAACACGTGATCATTAACAACCTTTGGGAGTTTGTTCAATCACAACTGCATCATAATTACTCTTGAATACAGAAACAAATAAACCACCAATCTAATGAGAGTTTGATCCTCAACTGTACAGTCCTGCATCTCATTTGAAACCTGGAAGACATCCAAGGGAGTCTGTAACTTATCGCTTAAACTCATTGAAAAAGGCCTACCCAATTGTTCCAAGAGCTAAAGAAGGTGGGACTAAAATACCAATGCAGGATTTTGGCAGATGTCCTGGCACCTCACTCTCATTGTTTCACTGTAATCTGATACTTATATAGGCAATTAGATCACCTCATTCAGCCTGCAGGCATCCATATTTCTATCCTAAATGTCTATCCTTCTGTCATAAATTAACTGGATCTCTCTTGTTTTTCCATGCATGACACGTTAACAGTTAGAAATGCCATTTCTCCTCTTAAGAAGGATGAAAAAGTATAGGTAGAGAAAGGCCGGAGCAGCAAGAGTATGAAAAGTGCAGTCTCTTTTGTGGTCATATTTCTTCTCTCAGCAATAACATCTCTCATCCAGCCAAATCCAGCTGTTCCTTAGACGCTTGATTCCAAGAATAGTTTTTTCTTTTCACATATTTGTTGTGATTTCATTAGACTTGTATGTGGTGGTCGAAGATGTAAAATAGTGATTAAGACACATGCTCTAGACCTTCTGAGCTGTGGTGCTTATGCAGGAGACAGGTTTGATTCTGGCATATGGCTCGACGTGGTTCAGGATGGTATGGGACACTTACCAGTTCTTAATTCTTATCCATTTTCTCACATTCAAATCAGCAATGTTCAACTTAACGCTGCGTGTTTAACGTGCATTCAGTAGTTCTTTAGTAAGCATGTACTTATAGTACTGATACCACAATGGCTACATTTACAAATGGATTATTTGGTTGCATGTAATCGGATTGACTGCTCAATCGGAATGAAAAGGCTTCATGTAAACACCTTAATCGATCCAACTGAGCTCGATCGGAATGAAATTTCGATCGGATTGAAAGGGGTGGTTTATTCCTTTTCTAATACGATTGAGAGTGCATGTAAACACTCGATCGGATTGAAAACCGAATCTGAAAGGACTGCGCATGTGCAATGATGCAGAAATTCCTTTTAAATAAAGTGTTTATAAATGAGTGTCCTGTCATTATAAAACTCTCCTTTCACTTGGCAGTGAACTCTTCCCACCAGTTCTTGTTTCGAATTCTCATACGCAGGCAACCCGTTTTGTGTGCTGGGAGGGGCATTTTTACGGCGTGATAAATATGAGCAGCAATGGATAAATTAAATGGATAAATATTAATTCTGCTGTTAAAAACAAATAAAGAAAGAGTGTAGGAGAGTGGATATTATGTGCAAACAAATTCTATATTTGGGCAGTGTGCGCAAGAAGAAAAAAAAAATAAAAATTCCGATTTGAAGCTTGTGACAAACGCGCACATCAACCCTACGCGCACATCAAACGCTTTATTTCGCGTTCATGTAAACACTACATTCAGATCCATCAATCGGAATGAATTCAGTCCGATTGAACAAAAAATTGTGCATGTAAACGTAGCCAATGATTCACTCTTCAGAGAATGGTCCTTACCTGTCCAACAAAAAAGCAGCAACTTGAACATCACTACTCAGGATTTTCACAAATCTTTCCACCTTGTGTTCCAATATGTATTCCACATCAATGTTTACACTTTTTATTTATTTTATTTTTTTTTGTGTCTCTGTTGGTTTTTCTTTCTTCAGCCCTATTCTGCTTCTTTGGCCCATCATACACATTTAAAACACTTACAGAAAACTAGTAGTACTGTAGCATATTGAATATTTTTCTAAGTGGATAAATTAATTATGGATATTTTTTGAACAGGTCCCCTGGCTATGGGATAGCCATGGGTTATAGGCCAATTTAAAACACATAATGAACTCTGCCATATGGGCCATTCACTTGGTAATACACAGTAATTGGTGAAAAGCATCTGTTGTACTGAGCATTGGATGCAAATTGGTGGAAATGGTTTGAAGAATGGTATTAATTACAAGGGGCCTGACACCTAATTAGGGTTTGAACTTCCCAAAGTCAAGCATCTTATACTGTACATATGTTAACAGTTTTAACCCTACATACGGAACATTTCAACACTGTTTTCAAACAACATTTATGTAACCAAAAAGGTAGATTACAAGTAAGTCAGAATGTGTATTTTCAGATACCTTTGAACAGAGGCATTTGCCTTGAGTAACCATAGCCACTGTTGGCTGCCATCAGCATCAGATGGTACACTGACCAAAAATAATATTATCATTAAGTATAACTTTAATTTAAATTTACTAAGGCTGTAAATTGGTTAAAACTGTAATCAGATCAATTGTATAACATCCATTTTTGTGATTATACTAAATGAACATGTTAATTCAACAGTCCTAAACATTTTTTTAAATGTTAAAATGTGGTTGCCATTTTTTTGTCCCCCTCCCTCAGCAATAAAATTACTTGATAAATTAAGAAACAACCAAAAAAAACAAACAAAAAAAACAACCCACCTTGGTGCTAGCCACACCAATCTCTGGGCCAGCATTGATGTGAACACCACAGTCTGTTTCTCTGGAGATGGAGCTGCCCACGGTGTTGGTGATGCCCACCGTCAGGGCGCCTCTCTCCTTACAGTAGCGCAGAGCCAACAGGCTGTCTGCCGTCTCTCCTGAACACACATATCAGAGTTCAGATGACTGTCCAACCTCAAAAACATAATTCATATAACACACACACACAGGCACGCAAACCAACCTGACTGGCTGATGAAAAAGCACACATCATCTCGGAAGACAGGCGTGTTTCGATCCAGGAAATCACTAGCTAGCTCCACCATGACCGGAAGTTCAGTCAGTTCTTCCAGTACCTGACGAGTCTAAGCCAGAAACAGAACCAGCATGAATTATTTTGTAATCAGACATGATACAACAAAATATGATAAAGTGATAAGGCATTTATTTTACCCTAAAGTCAACTTATGACTGTTAGTCAAGGCGTGTTTGTGTTTTTTCATGATAAATTTTTCATTCTCTCCAGTCATAGAAGCGAAATCTCAGCAAAAAGGGTCTATTATTTATTGCCAACAGTGTAGCGCTTTATGAAGTCCCTTTCAAGCCAAGCAGCTTTCTATTGGTCAAAATGGCAGATCTGTGCAATCAACCTAAACCCCTAACAAAATCTGCATTGGGAAGTCACAAAATTCCAGACTGTGTGGATTCATATTAAAAACACTGGATTTCACCCACAAATATTCACCGAACAAATGTGACAGGACATTTTGGTCACACTTTATTTTAAAGTCCAATTCTCACCATTAACTATATGCTAATAAGCAATTTGCTTATAGTGAGAATTGGTCCCTATACTAAAGTGTTACCGACATTTTTATTTATTTATTTTTTTTTTTATATAGCTGTAGCTTTAACACTTCTATGTAAATTCCCACTTTATAAAATGAGTAAAAGCAGGCCCAACAGAGTCTGTGCTTCTTCATCTTTCAATAGCTGACCATTTACATAATATTATATTGTTTTTGCAGGGTTTTTTTGTTGTTTTTTTTTAAGATAGGAAGACTTAAGTTCTGAAACTTTTCAGAGAACATTTTTTCCCTTATATGACCCCTTTAAATCCTGGATTTAAACTTGTTCAAGTCTCTGTAACCCCCTTCACACCTGACAATAACATGTGTTTCATATCCGGACAATCTTCAGCTGGATTGCATTTAGACCTTGGATTCCAAGTCTCCAATGTAATCCGATTTCAAAATGTTTTCTGTCATATGACAGATAATAAATAAGACACCTCCTCTATTGCATTTCTCTGTTCAGAAATTATTTTTAAGTGAGAAGTGAGTGAATATTCAACACACACAGACTGCAACGCACTGAGAATACTTGCTTTTATGCACGCTACAAAAGCACACTTGAGAAGATCCAATTGATGAAGTTTGCAGAATTAAATATTTACTTGATATTTAGACTTTGCCTTATAACAGAAAGGCAAACTAATAATGCATTTACCATTCACTGAAATTATTTATTAGCCAAAACTGTTAAACCAAGAAATCTGCTGAAGATGGTGAATGGCAGCTCTGATGCATCTGTGCTTAGATGCTGATGTTCTGTGTTGTCATAATACAAGTCCTGGCACTGTCAAAGTAAAGGTTTCTGAAATGTATGAGATTAACAAAAACCTTGATACTTCAGAATACTTAAGAAATAATTGATAATATATTCATATATTGGCTTTGGTGATATATTAGCCAACCACTAAACTAACTTTTCAAATCAAAAGTTTTGTAGCATCTACAACTCTGTTAAATGTTGTTAGTCATCCCTAACCAGTTCCAAATGTGGCATCACAATGAGTCTTCAATATGAGATCAATTCGCTGGAAAACATACTAATGCCAGGTGTGAAGTGGGCCTGTGTGTGTTTGTATAATGATGTACATACTGCAACTCCAGCATGGTAACTGGTCCCACAGGCGATCATGATGAGCCTCCGACATCTCTGGATCTCTTTAATGTGGTCTTTCAAGCCTCCCAAGATCACTGCAAACACACACAAACAAATTACGAAAAGCCAGTATACAAGTAGAAAAATCCAAGAAAAATCAACTCTTCCCAGTCATTTCTTTCTCTTCTGTTTCACTATAAACACTCAATGGAAGCAGATTAGCCAGAAACTTGCTACTTGGCATTCCCCTGAATTCTGACTCATTGCTCATGAGTCCAGTTTTATTGACAATGATGCAGTTGACTGACCATTCAGTTCTATCGAAGTAAAACACATACAGTAAGTGTACAAAGTCAGCTGGTAAATGTTTGCAAAGACATACGTCGTTCCCGTTAAATCAATTTCTTCTGACCAGTGTAGCAATACGTCTAAATTCACAAGAACTATGACTTCCCTAGAAGCTTTACTTGTGTCTGGCCTGGAAAAGACTCGCTGATCTGAGCACAGCTGGCCTCACCTGTGTTGTTCTCAAAGTTAACTCTTCCTCGCATGGTGTTGACCACAGACTCTGGCTGCTCAAAGATCTCCTTCTGCATGAAGGAACTGAAGTTTCCTGATTGTAAAGAAGATATAGAGTCAATTAGTCTCTTTAAATTGTAGCGAAGCACGAAAGGGAACTTTTAGGTAATAAGCATCACAAAAATCACTGCATTCTGTTGTACTGAGTGAATTATTGTGTCATATTTTTGAGCAAATGTCATCTGGAACTGCTCTGGTCTTTAAAGGGCATCTGGGAGGCGTCATAAGCCATGACTGAAATATCATTATCATAAATAGCTGATTACAGACAGTCCGACGGGATTAAGAGATTTCAACCACTGACGCCAAGCAAAACCAAAGCCCTTCATTTTCTGCTCGATTAGAAATTCTTGATTAATTCCTTTCTCACAAAATCATTGAGATACACAGCAGGAATGCGAGAATAACTGAGGGAATGCCATACCCAGAAATTAGGTCATGAGAATTGTTTCTTTTTCTTTTCACAATGGGTCAAATGAAATGTAGGGAGGCGAGGAGAAATGAGGGAAGGAGTGGATGGAGAGATGGAGGAGGAGCAAAAAAGGAGGAGAAATATAAAGCAGTGCACATCTGAAGTGACGTACTGCTCTCTGGTGGCTGGAAAGCAAGCACACGTTTGTCCTCCGATACATGTCAGCTCCTCAAGCTCAACAGTAGTAGTAAGTGCTACGGTAGTCTCAGTCTCAGATGCACAACCATAGTTCGTTTACAGAGTGCATGATACGTACTGCATACAGAACTGGAAAGCTCGAACGCAATGCAAATGATTGAAAAGCAAAGAGATGAAGGCCTCTTCAAATTCCTGGTCACACTTTAGTTTGGGGAGGAATTTTCACTATTAACTAACTATTATCTATGACTTGTCTCAAACTCATAATTGGCTGCTTATTAACAGTTTGTAAGGTAGTTTAGGATTAAGGGATCTAGAATATAGTCTTGCAGAATAAGGCATTAATGTGCGCTTTATAAGTATTAATAAACAGCTAATAAATTAGTAATACACATTCTAATAAGCAACTTGTTAGTTGTGAGTGAGAATTAGTCCTTAAAACAAAGTGTTACCAAATTCCTTATGTGCAAAAATGACAATGTTCCTGAAATGGGGATTAGTTCATAAACTGGGAAATGTCTGATTCTGGCATTGGGAAGTCATTTTAGCTATTCGATTTGTCTGGACTGTTAGTGATAGAAAGTTAGAAACATGCAATAGTGGTACTACAAGCCAAGTTGTTATATGAAACTGGTGTTTTTCCCTGAAGCCACGGCACAACTCAGCATTAAACCACACATTGTTGGCGTGTTATGGTTACAGCTGATCGTTTTGATTCTCTCTTTGGTGTATGTCAGTCATTTCTCTCTTAAAGGTTTATATGGCAGAGCTGCATTGAGAAGTTTGTCCATAAACATCCTGAGAACGTGTTTTATCCTCGCAGTCTTAAAGTGGGTCATACTGGGTGTGGTTGGTTTATATCCAATCATCTGTGTATTTCCCCAATGACAGTTTCGTAAAATGTAATCATGTCTAACAGGCTCTTCGATTTCCAAGCAAACATTTCTCATTGAAGTCAAAGGAGCAACCTCAGACTTCACAAGGAAATTATGATCACCAAATATACAACACTTCAGACATAGCAAATAATTAGCATGAAGCATAAATGGATTGTGTGGGCAGGTTGTTTTTTTGTTTTGTTTTTTCACATCAGTTTCTGGTTATTCTCATATAGCCACATTATTGACTATCATAAAGGGCCATTCATACATTCATCTATAAAGCTATGCATTTGTTAACTGTAGCATTTTACTAATTGTTCTAAAGTTGGAATCACTTTCAGAACCATTTTTTTTCCAGCTGATAAAAACACTGAGTGTGTTTACATGGACCCTCTTAATGCGATTATAATGAGATTGACAATATTGCGATTAATCTTTACCTCATGTAAACGCAATACTTCGATTTAAATAATGCGATTAAGCTCATAATCGCAGCAAGCATAATCAGATAATATAGGTGGCGACGCCGATTTTAACGAAATATGCAGGCATGTAACACCTTAAATCGCATTAGCTGCTCTGACTGCGCATGCGCGACATATACATGAATAACGGACACTATCTGTAATAACATGATACAGACCATTGCTATCGGAATTACCCAATATGGCTGAATGGAAATTGGCCATATAAGGCCTCTCAAGGCCGTTCATGTCCAATTCGACTAGGAAGCTCATATTTATGATGGTCCACAGCACGTGAATGCAGCATAAGAAACGATGGCGGAAGAAAGCACGTATTCTGGGAAACACAACTAGTTGCCAGCAGTCTCTGTTCCTTACCCTCATCCAGAAACAAAGCGAGAAGAACGCGATAATGAGCAGGGCAACAAATTCCATCACATTTCTATGGCGCCGAAAAAGCGTGGAATACAGCCATACAAAATCATTATGCATTAGACGTAAATAAATTAAAACAGCGGCCAGTAACACAACTGCTCTTTCTGAGTCCATCATTTGTGCTGTCCAGTGGGGTATGTGAATAATGGCAGTAAAAAAAATTAACCACAATTCTTAGCGAGTAATAAGAATAATGGAAATTGCATGTAAACGGGAGTAAGAGCTTTGCTCTTGACATGTAAACATCAAAATGCGATTAAGTCCTTACTCTGATTTTTGGAAATAATCGCATTATTCGTGCGCATGTAAACGTAGTCACTGACAGGCAATCTGAATCCACCAGATTATAACGAGTTTGAGCATTTAAAGTGGCAGATGACAAAACTGCAGCGCGAGCTTACAATAAACAGAACGTTATCATCCATTGATATGGACGCTAATAAAGTTATTGCTATAGTTATCATTCTTGTGTGAACTTGGTCTGATCTTATTCTTGCCTCCCACTTGGAAAAAAAGAAGAGATCGATTAAGTGATATGTCCACAGTCCTTTTTTATTTAATAGAGTATGTAACTGATTAATCTATAATTTCTTAAATTTTCATCAATAATTTGATTTATCTTACTGAATGCTGCTTAAGTTTCAGTAGAATCAGCATAAATCCAGTCAGTAATCAGAGCAGTGGGCATAGAGTACACTAACGAAATGCATTAGAATAGTGGGCATATTTTATTAATATATTAATGAATTATTAAAGATGCATTTCATTTGTTGTTAAAAACCACGTTAAAAGGCTACGCACACTTGCTATTTGTAGTTCACCATGTGCCATAATGCCAATTAAATGATTAAATATTTAAACAATCAACATTTTCCTGAGAAGTGCCATAAACCTTGCTAATAATGTTTAATCTAAGGACTAGTGCTTCCTCTGAAAGTTTCTTCCTTGTCCAGCACACTGATAAAAATCTGTGAATGTGCAGAAGCCAGTCAATCAGGTTGGAACTGGCAATTTCAATCAGCTCTTGCTATTTTTGTGTATGATATGTATCTGCCCTTACCCTTCATGATCTGCTGCAGCTCCATCTGCAGGGTCTGGATAGCACGGGCCGGGTGATCTCCTGCTGTGCGCTTGATCCGATGGATGGAGAGACGCCCGTCACGCACTGCTGCGATATCATCATCCTCGAGGAAGATGACTCGATTGGTGTGCTCGATGACAGCACTGCAGTGACATCAAATAAAGCCATTTAAACACATATTCTGTTTAAATCCACTCCATTCTTTTTGGGTTTTTCCCCTTGTGCTTGAAACACCAGTGCAAACAAATTCTCTCTGCGCAATATTAAAGTGCCCATGTTATGGATTTTTGAAAATGACCTTTCATGCAGTGTGTAACACAGCTTAAGTGAATGAAAACATCCAGCTTTAAGTTTTAAATTTGAAAGTGCACCGTATATAAAGTTATTGTCTCTCAAAAGAAAAAGTCGACTCTGAATCATTGAAACGAGTCGTTTTTAAAACGAATCCCAAGCCGTTTCATGTTGAGGTCAACATGAAACATTAGCATATTGCCCGCCCACTTGTTGCACACACAGACCTAGGAAAACTTGGATTTTCGCATTGGTCTGAATGAAACTGCAAATTCATTCCTTGCCACTAGGTGCCGCTTTTGGAGCGTTAAAAGCTCACAAACACTGCTTTAAATGAAATCGACCAATCACCGCAGACTAGCGTCACCCAAAGGAGGGGTTTGGAAAAATGAATCGTTGAGCGAATCGTTTGGGAGTCATTGAGCAAATAAGGTAAAAATAAATGCATTCAAGAAAATGAAAGTATTTTTTGACCTTGCATGCATGCCAAACTGTTGTTGGGGACTCCCAAAACCAAAATATGAACCTTTCATAACCCATAATAGGGGCACTTTAAAACAAATCCCAAGCTGTTTCAAGTTGGCGTCAACATGAAACATTAGCATATTGCCCGCCCACTTGTTGCACATGCAGACCTGGGAAAACGTGATTTTCGTGTTGGTCTGAATGAAAATGCAAATTCATTCTTTACCACAAGGTGCCGCTCAAAAATAGCTGTTTCCCCGGTAACGGCTGTACACAAAGCAGCACTGCCGCTTTAAATGAAATCGACCAATCACCGCAGATTAGCGTTACGGAAAGGAGGAGTTTGGAAAAATTAATCGTTGAGCGAATCGTTTGAGAGTCGTTGAGCAAATAAGGTAAAAACAAATGCATATAACAAAATGAAAGTGTTTTTTGACCTTGCATGCATGTCAACCTGTTGTTAGGGACTCCGAAAAATGTTTTTTTGAACCTTTCATAACCCATAATAGGGGCACTTTAAGATAAAACCAACATAGAAAGTGAATGGATGAGGCAAAACAGAAAGGAACAGACCTGGCATCAGATGCAAAGTAGTACTCCACGGCTTTCTCATCCACAGGAAACAGACACGTGTCCTCGTCCATCCTGGGCAGAGTATTGCAGCTCTTTTTATCTTTACCAGCTATATAAAAGACACATAAAATTATTAATCAAAAAAATTCAGTATTTTCTCTTAAATTTTATTATTAGTAACTCTAAAGAGAATATATGCAAGAATGATATTTATGATGTTAGTAAAAGTTGTTGCATTGCTATATGAGGATCATTTGCTAACAGAAGCAGGATACAGCAAGTAAATTACATGTATTTTGCATGACAACTGGATATTGTGCATGTCTTGTTTTTGCCACTATATGAATGCTTATTAATTGGCTATCAATTTTTACTTTATTTCTGGACTTCCGCCAAATTATTTGACAGATATAGTTGAAAGTAAATTAGTTCCAATGGAGAGAGATGGGCCAATAGAATCTGAGCATGTTGTAGGACAGACTTGAACCTGTCTGAGCATTAACTCAATGATTTTACAGGATATGTGCCAGTTCAGTTCTTCATGCAGTGGAAGTGCAGTCAGAGTGTGTGTGTGAAGTGTATGTGTGTGTGAACTCACAGGAGCGATACAGGATGGGGATGTGATCTGTGGAAAGCTTGTGGTCACTTCTAACTCCAATCAGTAATGGACCTCCTCTCCTGGATGGATGCAAAGAAATAGCCATTTGAGATGTTAATCCTTTTAGTTGTACTGTTATATAGTACTGTTGATAGGGCTGTCAAATGATTCAAATACAGTGTACTGAAAGCCAATATTTTCTTAGTTAACATATGTCCAGTGCATATGTATATAAAAGATACAGCTGGCTAATGAGAGCTACAGAAGAGAAGCACCTGTAAAGTCTGTTTACAAGGTGTTAACTGTTTAAACATGATTGAATGACAGCAAACTCAGCACTGCCAGAGAGTTTTAATGCTCGCTCTCTCAGGCCAGAGGGCAATAAATGTGTTGTATGTTTGCTGAGAGTGAAGAAAGGCTGTGCGGAAACTTTTAAATGGAAATAGTTTGGGCATGATATGCACATTACTAACCTTGGGCATTCGGTCGCTCGTTTAAAATTACTCTAAATTCATTCAAATTACAATAGGATTCAGAAAACATTTGTGCACTTATGCACGTATATGTTTCATGAAGAAGAAAAAAAAAAAAGGTGTGTATAAATACAAACAACGCAATTATTAGTTAGAGACCTCATTTGCATAAAAAACAGATCCTATATTGTTACAAGTGCAACAAAACATACAGAAAAAAAAAACAAACTATTAACCCTCAATAGGCGTTACATCACATTTACATGAAAACCATATCACTTGCTGTGCTTTGATAATGAAATTTTGGTAACACTTTACAAATATTAGTTGACATTAGTAAGTGCATTAACTCCAAATAACTAACAATGAGCTGTATTTGTTGTTTTTTTATTTACAGTATTTAATAATAATAATAATAATTATTATTATTATTATTATTATTATTATTATTATTATTATTATTATTATTATTATTGTTAACAGCTTTAGAATTGTTTGCCATTGTTAGTTCATGTTAACTACTGTAGTTAACTAATGTTAACAAATGGAACAAGCGTCACCTAAATTTTACCATACAATGACCTCAAATGATTTTGCTTTTGTTAAACGCCCAATCTGGTTTCATTCATAACTGCCCATAGAGAGTGACTTAAAACGTTTTCCTTTGTAATGGGAGCTCCACTAGGGACCTTTGTGTTTGTGTAGGCATATGTGATTGTAACATTCTGAGCAATCCGTTTTTAGAAATCACAAACAAAGACTCTAACAGCGGAACTGAAAGAATGCATTAAAGCATTTAATTGAGCACATGTTAACGTTGACTAATGAAGGCTGAAGTTACCTGCTGCCCACTGCCTCTCCTGGATAGTGCACGCTTTTGAAGACCAGGGCAAAAGCTCCTTCCTAAAGTAGAGAAGATGCTTATTACCACATCATTCGCATTCATTATTCGTGACCTTTAGAGTGTTTATCGTCAAGGTGACAGAAAAGGTGTTTACTAGTTGCTGGGTGACTTGCTCCACGAGGGTGGCGAAGGTGATGTCATCGTTCTCCCGGTTATCATACATGTACTTAACCAGCTTAGCGATGGTCTCCGTGTCTGTCTCGGACTCAAACTCATAGCCTTTACTCTCCTGTACACATACAAACAGAAAAGGTCAAAATATAGACACGTACTGGTTGGATAAATGATGGAGAGATGATGTTTTACTTGCCAGAAACTTCTTCAGGTCTTTGTAGTTGGTGATGATTCCATTATGGATGACAATAAACTCTGCAAGGAAATAAAATAATCACTACAAAATATATTTTTTTTTACAGATAGGAAAGTTTGTGAAAGTAAACATGCATTACGAAAAGCAGGTTGTTGGTAACAGACCGTTGTTCTTGTCAGATCTTTGCGGGTGGCTGTTGACCGGGCTGGGGACGCCATGAGTGGCCCATCGGGTGTGAGCGATTCCCAGGTGCACATCAAACTCCACATCAAGATCAACATCCTGCTGCCCTGTGGAACAGATGTAACACTTTAGTATTGGGATCAATTCTCACTATTAACTAGTTGCTTATTAGCATGCCTATTACACTATATTGCCAAAAGTATTGGGTCGCCCCCTTCTAATGAACATGTTTGACTACTTTAGTAATTTCTATGAGTACAAATCTTAATGTTAAAGCATATAATGATATTCTAGGAAATTGTGTGCTTCTAATTTTATAGCAACAGTTTGGACAGGACTCTTTTCTATTCTAACATGACAATGCCTCTTTATATAAGGCAAGGTTCAAAAAGAAAATGATTGATTCAGTCAGTGTGGAAGAACTTGACTGGTCTGCATAAAACCAAGTCCTAATCCCAGTTTAACACTGGCTCTGGTGTGACTGTAAATGCAGACCTTGAGCCAAAAACTCATCACCAAACACCAATGACTTGTACATATGGGTACAGTCATTTTAGATACGTCCAAAACTGTTGCAACAGAGATGGAAATACAATTTTTAAATACATGAATTATGTTCCCATCGTTGTTGCCACAGATTTGGAAGTGCATTTTTCTGTTTTAAAGAAGGGGGTGTCCCAACACTTTTGTCTATATAGTGTATGTACAAGTCATTGGTGTTTGGTGATGAGTTTTTGGCTCAAGGTCTGCATTTACAGTCACACCAGAGCCAGTGTTATACTGGGATTAGGACTTGGTTTTATGCAGACCAGTCAAGTTCTTCCACACTGACTCAATCAATCATTTTCTTTCTGAACCTTGCCTTATACACAGAGGCATTGTCATGTTAGAATAGAAAAGGGTCCTGTCCAAACTGTTGCTATAATATTAGAAGCACACAATTTCCTAGAATATAATTATATGCTTAAACATTAAGATTTGTACTCATAGAAATTACTAAAGTAGTCAAAGCTGTTCATTAGAAGGGGGTGACCCAATACTTTTGGCAATATAGTGTATTAACATATTGGCTGTTTATTAGTACTTATAATAAAGCATGTGCATATTCTATATCCCTGATCCAACACAATACCTCAACTTAACCACTACCTTACAAACTATTAATAAGTAGCAAATTTATTGAGGCAGAAGTTGTGGTTAATGGTTTGTTAATAGCGAGAATTCAAATAAAGTGTGATCAGATGTTCAAATACAAACTGGTAATACCATATTTCAAATGAATAGTGACAATCACACTTAGGCTAGAAAATAGAAATACACTTTACACAAGTAAGCAAATGCATTTGGCCAATGCATTTCAAGTGCACAGTGTGTCAAAGATAAAGAAAAGAAAATTGTGTTTATAACAGATGTTGCAGGTTCTTTGAATGTACTCTTTGTATTGGTTTCACAAAACCTTTATAGCAAGTTTAAGAAAATATTTAATTGAATGACTGAGAAAAAAAAATACAGTTGAATGTGCACTTATTACTGTGGAAAATATATTTGAAAGTAATAAGTATTTTTACAAATTTAGGATTAATTATTTCATGATATATCATTATGTTTTTGGAGCTCACAATTCAAAGCACATGACTATGATTAAGAAAGTTTTCTCAAATATTTAGAAGCAAAGAAGCAGACTTGTTTAAATGTGTTTTTGTCCTTCAAGGACTTCATTCCTTTAAATGATTAGTTTTTTTTTCTTCTTCCCTTTATTATGATATTAGGACAGATTTATCATCTTGACATGTTTACAGAGATAGTTTAGATCTGTCATCATTTACTCACCCTCAGGCTGTTCCAAACCTGTATGAATTTCTTTCTTCTATTGAACACAAAAAAAGATACTCTGAAGAATGTGTGTAACCAAAAAGATGCTGGTAACTATTAAATTCCACACAACGCCTGTTTGGTAACCCACATTCTTCAAAATATCTTCTTTTGTGTTCAACCCTTCAATCAATTTTAATTAGGTAGTTCAAGTTTTTTTTTTTATGTGAAGTGAAAACAGAAACTATAGTGCAGACAATTTGCATTGACGCACAAAAAACAAAAAAAAAAACAAAAAGACGTTTTGCAGAAACGTTGAGAATGCAACACATAGCTGCATTGTGCGATTTGCTCCGTGACGCATATAAGTCTAGATTTTATTGTAAAAAGTGTTCTCATACTAGCATATAGTGTGTTTTGTGTCTAACCCTGACCTGTAAAATGACCACCATTACTTACTATGGATTTCCTCATCCAGCGCTTTGACTTTTCCTGTTTGCTTGATCAGGTGGATGTTCTTGGAGTTGGTTTCCCATTCCTTACTGTTTCCTCCATCAATGCCCACACCAGCAGAGTCATAGCCACGGTACTCCAGGCGATGAAGACCTTTGATAAGCACCTCAAGGATCTCACGGCGAGTGCGAGGCACGTGATAATTCAGATATGCAAAGATGCCTTCAGAGAGAGAAAGAAAGTGTTTTTTTAATTTTAGTCATTACAGTGAAATCGGTTTATTTGCAAATTCAGCAATTAATTCAAAAACTATGGCTGCAGTGCATTCCAGTTCATACACTATCAAAACTACACAAAATACAACATCAGATATAGAGGCTATTATGCACAACAAAAGTGACTGTGTATCCAAATGCAAAGTTATGTACAGGCTGACTCGTATGAGTTCTTACATATATGTACACACACGCAAATGGTAACAAATGAAAGTAAAGTAAATTAAATGAACAATCAAGGCAATATTTACTCAATTCACAAAAAAACATTTTAAGCTAACTAAATAGGCACTGCTACCAGTCTCTTAAAAATGGCAAAACCTTATCACTTTAAGGATTATTGCATTTTAAAAATATGGTATGTCAATTAAGATTCATCTGGCAATAGGTCATTGAAAATGTTTCTTTTTTACACTTTGAGATGAAGATATAAACATATTACATATTAAAGCATTCCTCAGCACAAACTAAATCTACATAAAGATCACTGTACATCCATCATCCATGCAAAAATATAGTCCATCTCTTTCAAACCCTAAAAAAGAAAGGCTTGACTATTTAAAATGGGTCACATCTAAACCAGGTGTGTCTGCAAACTAATGCTGCATTTACATCATAACTACAGGATTAACATGCATTTAGGATGTATTGTCTAAACGCATTTTAGTTATCTTATTGTGAATTATTCAATGCAGATTTAATTGAACTTAATTCTCAAATTTTCATTTGAAATAGAACTCAATGACAGACTCCTCTCTTAGAATCCACTGCAAAATTGCATTCAGATCTTCCTCTGATAATAAAAAAAAAACAAACAAAAAAAAAAGTTACACTTGGATGTACATCACAACAAGAAAGAAAAGATCTGATGCTACTTTTGTTTCAATGCGACTTTAAAAGGAAACAAACAGATTCAAGTGAGAGAAACTGAAACAGTTCCATAAAATTTGCATTGCAATTAAAAATACACAACATATTTTGGGGCGTGAATACTAATACAAAACATCAGCATGTCAGCCTTTGCTATATTTGGAAAACTGCAGTATCTCTAAAAACAGAGCAGTAAACAATCAGTAAAGAAAGCGAAAAACACCCTGATGAAGTTTCTGCTAGATAAATGGCCAACAAAAAAGCAAAGCGTGATTGTTGATAAAGAAGCGGTCTGGTAAAGCAGACACAACCGGTTTGGCATCTTTAAGTAAACATCGAGGGAGGATACGCACTAGAAAGATGCCGCTCTACATACACATTTCCACAAACAAGGAAGTGATACTATGGATGCCATTAAGAATATTAAGAAGCCTAATGGAAAGTAACATCCATCTGTGTTGATACACACACAGTCAGAACAAAATCAATGATAGGGAGGAAATCAGCTCTGCAAAAACTGTGTGAACAGTGAAATAAGGAAAGTGAAAATAAAGAAAATGACTGCTTTAAATGTTTGTATCTTCACATGGGGATAAATGCACTCCAAGTACAGCACTATGAAAGGACAGAAACACCATTCAGTGGTCTGGCCGTGGGCACTGAATATACGTGTGTGCGTGTGTGTGTGTGTGTGTGTGTGTGTGGGGTAGTCAAACAAGGCTCTGCTTTATTAGACAGATGACTTGCTAAAATGAATGAAGGATGGATTGTGAATATAGTTTCATCACCCCACCTCCTCAAAAAATAAACCTGAGCCTAAATCTGTCAAAATAGATGTTCTTTAAACACAGATGTACACTACTGTTCAGCAAGTTTGGCATTTGTTTGATTTTTAATTTTATTTAAAAAAATTTTTTACAGAATTAAGGCTTATGCTCACCAAGACTGCATTTGATAGCAGTAAAAACAGTAATATTGTGAAATATTTTTACAACTTAAAAAAGCTGTTTTTTTTTTATTTAATATATTTTAAAATGTAATTTAAACACTGAATTTTCAGCATCATTACTCCAGTCTTCAGAGTCACATGATCCTTCAGAAATTCTAATTTGCATATTTGGTGCTCAAAAAAAAAAAAAAATCAACATAAAAACAGTTGTGCTGTGATTTTTCTTTTTCAAGTTTCTTTGATGAATAAAAAGTTCTAAAGAACAGAATTTATTTGAAATAGAAATCTTCTGTTACATTATGAATGCAATTACTGTCATTTTTGATCAATTTAACGCATCCTTGCTGAATAAAAGTATTAATTTGTTTCGAAACAAAAAAGTCTAGCAGTTTGAAGACGTACTCTCGCTTTTCCGAAGAACATAAACTACTGATTTTATTAAAAGAGACATGTTTGTGTAACATTAGGCTACATTTCACTTTAGTTACTAAACAAGTTAATGGATCAAAGATGTATAATTTAGTTTTTCATGAGCATTTTCCTCCCTCTGACTAACAGAATTAAACAGGATTTTGTAGCTGTACCTTTAATATTTGTGCAAGTAAGCCATCTATGCAGTTTGCAAATTAAATGTACATGACCTTTAGAGTATGCCTACATGATACATTGAACTCTTCTTTCCCCAAAAAGAACATGAAACTGCTGTTTTCTATTGTTGACGCTGTTAGAACCAATCTAATCCTTAATCAAAAACTTTAGTCTATAGATCACTTAGTCACGGCTGAAAAGAACAATCCCTGCTTTTCGTCAAGGCTGTCTGCAAACTCCTGAATGTCTTTATCTTAAGAGGAGGTCATACAGATTTAGCTTATCAGAAAAAAAACCTTTGGGAAAAGAACTTCCAGCTGGTTTTTCTGTCTCTCTTACTCTATCACTTCCTGACCTCTATCAGTGACTACGGATATCTGAGCCCTTCTCCATGGAGTTTTTTAAAAGCACAAAGTATTTATGTGTAACTTAACCTGTGGTGTGTTTCTCTTTGGCGTTGTCATAAGCAGTCAATCCGACATTTACCACCAAACCAAACTTGAATTAGAGGTGTGGTCATTTTTAAATGAAGTTTTGTGACCTGTTCCACTGGAAAAAGTGGTCTGATCATTTTCAAATAATGGAATTATTTAACAATTCAAATAATAGAAATGATAAACCAAGATTCATCTTACCTAACAAGACTGCACAGTGTCCTTTAAGGACATAAAGATTTCGAGCGATGCGTAACGGTTAGAAAACAGAATAGAAGTAAGTTAACAAGAAACGTACAACAATCTCAGTACATAGAACTTTAATTATAAACACATTAAGGTCATATCTATCTAGAAAACGTCTTTAGCATCATAACCGCGGTCGTAGCTTCGATTTGATGTCCAAAATGCTGTCTAGGTAGGCGACTCACTACTGTAGGTTGTAAGACACAGCCTCTGTCCGATGCTAAATGCTAGTGGATTTTCCCTCCAACGGCTTTTCTGTCTCACTACTTCAGTCTACGTGCCTTTATTCTATGACGCGTGTAATTTAAGCAAACGGTACGTACATTATCATTGTAAATATAAAATAAAAAGGTAGTTTTCAGTGGCATACTCACCACACATGTCTCCGGTGCTGCTGCCAAGCGCTGTTTAGTTCCACGTTCTGAATCTCTGTCACTCAAAACCCGCCCACAGCGTATTTTATTGGGTGAAAGAACAGTCCACGCCTTGATCTAGATCACGCTGATTGGCTGAGACGGCTGTCAGTCATTTAGTTACCTGCCAACAGAGTCAGTTCAGACGTGGCAGCAGGATGCGTCTCCACTGTGGCGCCGCCAAGTGATGTCAATGGCATCTTTTTTTTTTTTTTACAACAAAACTTTTAATGAAACACCTTCTGTATACATTTTCTATTCTCTAAAGGAGAATAATATAGTTGTTCAGCGAGGGACAATTAATCCATGGCTAACAATTTTCATTTTAATTTTCATATTTGATAGGCTACATGAATTTCTAAGGCCGCTAATGTACCAACATGATCAAAAACAGATATAAAAGCTGTCATGTGCAACAAAGGCGAATGTACATCCAACTGCAAAGTTTTGTACAGGTTGACTGGTTTGAGTTTTTAAATGGCTGATAGGATAAGATCTATAAAAAAAATACAGGGTGACAGATGGATGATGAAATACTGTGACAAAGTGAGCAAACACACTCACAGTGGGTGTAATTTAAGAAATATATATATATATATATATATATATATATATTTCATTACATTTATATTTAGTCATTTAGCAGACGCTTTTATCCAAAGCCACTTACAAATGAGGACAGCAGAAGCAATCAAAACCATCAAAAGAGCAACAATATGCAAGCGCTATGGCAAGTCTCGGTTAGCCTAAAAAAAATTATATATATATATATATATAAATAAAATGTATAAATTAACATTAACACATAAAACGTGTGTATACACACACACACACACACACAAATTTAATGGTAGCAAATGAAAGTAACATATATAATCAATTAAGTCAATATTTTCTCAGAATTCACAACCACATTTTAAAACAGAAAAAGAAAATAAAATAGAATTTTGATATAGTTTCACTCTTTTTTCAGTTTAAGGATTTATAAAGAACATAATTTATTTAAAATAGAAATCTTCTGTTACATTATAAATGTCATTACTGTCACTTTTGATCAATTTAATGCATGCTTGCTGAATAAAAAGTATGAATTTGTTTCAAAACAAAAAAAAATCTTATTGATCCCAAACTTAGTAATATGAATAGTACTTCCGCTTTTCCAAAGAACATAAACTATTGATTTTACTAAAAGAGACATGAAATGTCCTTCTTCTACATGCTCTGAATTATTATTATTATTGCATTTTGTTTCTCATATTGTACAAAGATTAAACAAACAGTCTGAAATGAACCAAACGGTCACACTTTATATTAGGTGACCTTAACTACTATGTACTTACATCAAAAAATAAGTACAATGTACTTATTGTGCTCATATTGCATTGGAAAACACTATTACTGCTATTGAGGTGGGACATGGGTAAGGTTAGGGACAGGTTTGGTGGTATGGGTAGGTTTAAGGGTGGGTTAAGGTATAAGGGATGGGTCAACAGTGTAATTATAAATGTAATTACAGAAATTAATTACAGATGTAATTACATAGGTATTTTTAAATATATAAGTACAATGTAAAAACATGTATTTACACAATAAGGGCATTGTATCAAATGATTAATTTAAATGAAAGTACATAGTAGTTAAGGCCACCTAATATAAAGTGGGACCAACCAAATTGCATAAAAATATATTCCAAATTATACTAAAATAAAGTATTTTATGTATATAAACCATCAGTTGATTAAAAAAGCGAAAAAACTGCCAATCTGGGGCATATATCTATAATGGAAAACACTCTGCAGTGGTTGCACCACATGATATTTGGTCGCACTACATGATGTTTTCAAATTCAATCAAAATTTACAAGCACAGAATTGGTCACCTAAACAAAACAAGCTAGCTTCCTACAAAAGGTCACTATGAAATTTATAATGAAAATAAATTATTGCAGAAATAAATTATAATTCATTGTTTTTTTAGGTAATACCACATGATATCCAAATGTGGTAACTACATACCAGCCGTTAAAAAGATTATTTTTTTCCAAATTTGAAAGAGACTTACAATCCTGCCTGATGCTTTCATGGGTCCTTGGCAAATTGATATATGATGCAAAGTCTTATCTTTGAATGGATTTCAACATAAAAGTCCCAAAATGGTAGTTTCTTGATGGTCGCACCACATGATATTTCATAAAATGGAAATCATAGGACAAAGTTTGTTTGTATATTATGATGGAAATATAAATACAAATGCTTTGCAGTTTTATACAGTATTACAAAACACTTTGGAAATTAGGTCAAATAGTGCAGAAAATTAATCTGAATATATTTAGGGTAATTTCAAAGATGTTTACAAAAAAAAATTAAAATATGGCCGGACGGTCGCACCACATGATATTTTGACACTTTGGATAACAAAAAAATTACAAATAACTAATGTTTTTTGAAAAGTTAAAATTAGTTCATACATGGGAGAGGCCCTTTATATATGTGGCATCTTTTTTATGCATTTAAACCAATTTTTAACTGAAGAAATGCAATCGGACAGAAAATTCACGTCATTGGCCCATATACATGTTGCTGCTGATTGGGCTGACATTTTTGACACAACCACCAAACAAGAGAAAACCGGTGCGTTTCAAACGGGATATATCACCCTCTGAAGGGCACTTCGGAGTGAAAACAATGGCCGCCATATTGAAGGGTCGTTCTAAACGAGACCCTATTGTTCCAAACCGAAGTGCTCAAAACTGGCCACTTAAAGGGCCCTTCGGAATGACGGATTTCGAAGGGTACAACTGATGGACACTTGGGGTCCCCATGATCCTTTGCGCTTACTCTTTCCATGATGATGCCAAATCTTAATGTGTCTTACTTAGGTAATTTTAGACCAATTTCTAATCTCCCTTTTATCTCAAAAATCTTGGAAAAGGTTGTATTCACTCAACTACACTCTTTTCTGGATTATAATTCATTATATGATATTTTTCAGTCTGGATTTAGAAAACTATACAGTACTGAATCTGCTTTACTGAAAGTTACTAATGACATTATGCTGGCTACAGATAATGGGAGTGCTGTTGCTCTGGTCCTTTTAGATCTCAGCTCAGCATTTGACATGGTTGATCATTCTATTCTTATCTCCCGTCTGGAAAATCTTTTAGGCTTTCAGGGTACCGTTCTGAATTGGTTCCAGTCTTTTTTAACTAATAGGATGTTCTCTGTCTGTATGGGAAAATACACTTCCTCAACTGCACATCTTTCTTGTGGTGTCCCGCAGGGATCTATTCTTGCACCAACATTATTCTCTCTATACTTACTGCCATTGGGTTCCATCTTTTCCAAATATGGAGTATCATTCCACCTATACGCTGACGACACCCAATTATACATCCCTTTTAAACATAATGATTCAAGGTCCATAGAGGTTTTGCTAGCTTGTTTTCATGAAGTGAAAACTTGGCTTTCACAAAATTTTTTAGCCTTAAATGAGAATAAAACCGAGGTTATACTGTTTGGTCCAAGGGATTCCTATGATTTTGGTGATCTGGACCTTGGCCACTTAAGCTCTCATGTTACTTCATGTGCAAAAAATCTAGGTGTGTTGTTTGATTCAGGTCTCAAGTTTGATAAACAAATTAATTCTGTGGTTAAATCCTGCTTTTATCATTTAAGACGTCTTGCAAAAGTCAAACCTGTTCTTTCTATAAAGAACTTTGAAATAGTTATCCACGCATTTATTACTTCACGCCTTGATTACTGCAACTCTCTCTATTATGGAGCAAATCAATCATCTATCAGTCGTCTTCAAATGGTACAAAATGCTGCAGCTAGGTTGCTGACTGGCAGTAGAAAATTTGATCATATTTCACCCATTTTAACCTCTCTGCATTGGCTTCCAGTAAAACTGAGAATAGAATTTAAAATTCTTGTTTTTGTTTTTAAAGCATTACATGGCCTAGCACCAACGTATCTTTCTGACATTTTACAGTATCATATTCCTTCTAGGTCACTTAGATCAGGCAGCCTTGGATTGCTCTCTGTTTGTAGATCTAGGTTAAAACATCGTGGAGACCGAGCTTTTGCGACAGTAGGCCCTAAACTCTGGAATAGCCTACTGGTATCGATCCGAATGGTATAATCACTTTCCTCTTTCAAATCAAAACTTAAAACTCACTTTCTTAGCGTGGGTTTCTAATTTTTTATTCTAGTGTTTTTGTTTTTGTTTGTAATTTGTATTTTTATTCGATGACTCTGATCTGTACAGTCCTTTGGTCAACCCTGGGTTGTTTTTAAATGTGCTTTATAAATAAAAAAAAAAAAAAAAAAAAAAATGACGACGACGCAGAAGGCACTTCAAGAAACAGTTGTTTGGTCCCCTACACCTTTCAACCTTTCAAACCTTTCAGGAGGGTAAACCCTTTGAAGGGATTAGGCATAGGGATGAGCCCTTCTGGATGGAACGTAGGGAACGTATCTCAAACCCCGTTGCACACCGTTTCCAGGAAACAAGTCACTCAACCCGGAAACCATAGCAAAACGTTGGGCACGTCTTGAACTTGCCCCAGGTGTAAACAGCCCCTAAAAGCCAAGTGATGAAACGGCACTACCTGATTATACCGCGCAGCGCCATAGTATAGAACAGCTCTACCACACCGGACCGGTGTCTCCCACCCACACAGCGCTGACAGAGACTGTAGCTTGACACTTTCGCCGCTCGATTGAAGTGATAAGCAGCGCTTGCCCATTTGAATTCGACACACGACACTTATATGTGAACAGTAAAGTCTCTGCGGTGAAGCTAGCGGAAACCAGATTGAAGCACCGACCATAATAAGCAATTTAATCCACAACACTACACCTATTTAACATGCAGCTACTGACAGTGTAGAAATATGTTATTAATGATATTTATTATTAATGTCACAAAAATTATAACAGGCTACTTATAGCCTAATAAATACTGGATAAAATAAAAATCACTTTTATAAAGGTTTACTAATACTATACACTTGATTCAAGAATAAGCTTTTCATTAGGGCAGCTACAAAGGAGAATTTAATAGTTCTAATAAACTTTAATTGCAGAAAAATATGAATTCAAGAATGAAGAGCCTACAACATAATGGAATATTGATATTGTTAAATGCATTTTTAGTATTCAAAAATATAATTTGTTTTCGTCCGTTATTTAGGCTATTAATAAATTATTTATTTATTTATTCCCTAACCCCAGCAAAACATTTATGAGGGACTGCGTGGGCCAGATGGAGTGAATTTCAGCACCAGTCCAGCCCTGATGATTCTCTTCTAGGGCCATAAAGAAGACCTTCTAATAATAAAACAATTTCAAGTAATCTCCTTAAGGGAGCTGTATATGCTCAAAAGTTGTTGCTGCTTCTGGAAACCTGTTTGCTTTGAGTTCAAATATCTGGCCCAAAGTGTGCCAAGAAAATATCCCCCACACCATTACACCAGTGGGGATTTCTTTAAGACTGCAAGGGAAGCTCGGCTTCCCCTATAATGTCAAAAAATTAATGGTCAAATATGTATTATTGTGTTAACATTTTATTGACTAAAAATGCGTTAGAACGTGTTCCTCTCGAAGACGAGTTCGTTCAGAATCAGCTACATATAGCAGGTCGGCTGACTCGATTTCCTTCTCATACATTCCCGTAGCGTCACAGTGTATTTCCCTGTTGAAGCCTAGCGTCCATTGACTTCAATGGGGCTGCTTTGAACAGTTTTTTTCAGTGCTTCGAAACTAGATGGTCATTGGATAAATGCTGCGATTATGTCCCGCCCAC
>JAFVLL020009212.1:29838-46601 GCA_021397915.2 Tor tambroides
GTGGATAAGACACATGCCTTTGGTGTGAGAGACCTGGGTTCGAATCCACTGTGTGACACCAATGTGTCCCTGAGCAAGACACTTAACCCCTAGTTCCATATGTCAGAGGCGTGCGACCTCTGACATATATAGCAATTGTAAGTCGCTTTGGATAAAAGCGTCAGCTAAATGAATAAATGTAAATGTCATGCAGTGAGCGCTTCCACGCTCCACAGACACTTGAACAGTGCACATTTCTCTGTTAACATTAGATTGAGCGGCCATGTAAAGTTGCTAATACTTACATATTTCAGATAAGACATATTTGAGGTCGATGAATGATAGGTGAGTGTTTGGATGTCCTGCCTGATGTACTGTATTACAGCCGCTAACGATCTGTCCGTCACCAACTGGGTGACTTCACCTGTGGATTTTTTTTTTCTGCGACTAAGCGACTAATAAAATTTTGGTCGACCTCTTCGAAGCCTCTTCTGGTCGACTAACAATTAGCCCTAATTTTTACACATGTATGATTTATTTTTTAATGATATATCGTTATGTTTTTGCTGCTCACAATTCAAAGCACATGACTTTTTTCAAATATTTATAAGCAAAGAAGCAGATTCGTTTAAATGTGTTTTTGTCCTTCAAGGATTTCATTCCTTTAAAGATTTTTTTTTTTTCTTTATTATGATATCAGGATAGATTTATCATCTTGACATTTTAACTTATTGTCGTTTACAGGGTTAGTTCAGATCATCATTTACTCCCCCTCAGGTTGTTCCAAACCTTTATGAATTTCTTTCTTCCATTGAACACAAAAGAAGATACTTTAAAGAATGCGTGTAACCAAACAGTTGCTAGTAGACACTGACTTCCATAGAATGCCTGTCTGGAAGGCCACATTATTCAAAACATCATCTTGTGTTCAACCCTTTAATCAATTTTAATTAACTAGTTCATCAAGTTTTTTTTTTGTTTGTTTTTTTTCCCAAACTGTTGATGTGAAGTGAAAACAGAAACTATAGTGCAGACAGTTTGCGCTGACGCACAAAAAAAAAAAAAAAAAAAATAAAATGCAACAAGTAGTTGCGTCGTGTAAATCGCTCTTTGACACGTTGAACCACATTAATGTGAGGTCTAGCTTTTACTGTAAAAAGTGTTCTCATACTGGCATATAATGTGTTTTGTGCCTAACCTTGACCTGTAAAATGACCACCAGTACTTACTATGGATTTCCTCATCCAGTGCTTTGACTTTTCCTGTTTGCTTGATCAGGTGGATGTTCTTGGAATTGGTTTCCCATTCTTTACTGTTTCCTCCATCAATGCCCACACCAGCAGAGTCATAGCCACGGTACTCCAAGCGGTGCAGACCTTTAATAAGGACCTCAAGGATCTCACGGCGAGTGTGAGGCACATGATAATTCAGATATGCAAAGATGCCTTCAGAGAGAAAGAAAGTGTTTTTTTATTATGGACGGTATAGTGAAAATCTGTTTATTATCTGCAAATTCAGCAATTTCAAAGACTACGGCTGCATTCCAGTTCACACACTATGAATACTATACAAATACGACATCAGATATAAAAGCTGTTTTGTGCAACAAACGTGATTGTTTCCAAATGCAAAGTTACGCACAAGTTGGCTGGTATGAGTTTGTAGATGTCTGATACGATAAGATCAAAAAAAAACAAAAAAACAGGGTGACCGATGGATTATGTAATACTGTGAGAAAGTGAGCAAACACTCACAGTGGGTATTATATAAAATCATAAAGTAATAATAATAATAATAAGTTTTATAAATTAACCTATAAAACCTATGTGCATCAAAATTTAAATACACACACACACATACAATTTAATGGTAGCAAATGAAAGTGAATTAAATGATCAATTAAGGCAATTTTTACTCAACTCAAACATTTTAAAAACAGAAAAAAAAAAAATGCATTATTCAAATGTCGGTAGATTTCCAAAATTAATGCTAACTAATGAACTGCTAAACAAGCCAATGAATTTATATAATTTTACTCTTTTATCAGTTTAAGGATTTATGCATTATAAAAAATATGGTATGTAAATTAAAATTCATCTGGCAATAGGTCAAGTGCTTTTGTCTTTTCATTTTTCATTGAGATGCAGATATATTACAGCATTCCTCAGCACAACCTACTCTACATAAAGACCACTGTACATCTATCATCCATGCAAATATAGTCCCTCTTTCATGCCCCAAAACAGAAAGACTTAAAATGGGTCACATCTAAACCAGGTGTGCCTGCAAACTACTGCTGCATTTACATCTAGATGCTAGATATTATATAACTACAGCATTAACATGCATTTACGATCTATTGTCTATAAAAAAAGTAAAAAAAACAAAACAAAAAAAAAAAAACACACAACACATGTTAGTTAACATTGTTAATGATTCAAGGCACAGTTAATTTTTTTGACCTTGTAATTTTCATTTGAAATAGAACTCAAAATGACAGACTCCTCTCTCACAATCCACTGCAAAATTATATTCAGATCTTCCTTCCTTTGATCACCATTTGATGTTTAAAAAAAAAAAAAAAAAAAAATTAAGTGTTACACTTGGATGTAGAGAGAAAAGATCTGATGCTACTTTTGTTTAAATGTGACTTTAAAGGGAAAAATAAAAATCAAGTGAGAGAAACTTGAGCTAAAATTTCCATGAAATTTGCATTGTAATTAAAAATATCCAACATATTTAGGGGTGTGAAACTGCAGTGTCTCTAAAAACAGCACAGCAAACAATCAGTAAAGAAAGCGAAAGACCTAATGAAGTAGCTGTTAGATAAATGGCCAACAAAAGCAAAGCATGATAGTTGATAAGGAAGTGGTCTGGTAAAGCAGACAACCGGTTTGGTATCTTTAGGTAAACACTGAGGGAGGATATGCACCAGAAAGATGCCACTCTACACACACACACATTGCCACAAACAAGAAAAGAAAAAAAAGAAAAAAAGTAATACTATGGGTACCATTAAGGAAATTAAGAAGCCTAATGGAAAGAAACATCCATCTGTGTTGATTTACACAGTCAGAACAAAATCAATGATAGGGAGGAAATCAGCTCAGCAAAAACTGTGTGAACAGTGAAATAAGGAAAGTGAAAATAAGAAAATGACCGCTTTAAATGTTTGTATCTTCACAGGGGATAAATGCACTCCAAGTACAGCACTATGAAAGGACAGAAACGTCACAGAAGCGCTATTCAGTGGTCTGGCTGTCGGCACTGCATATACTCGTGTGTGTGTGTGTGTGTGTGTGTGTGTGTTGTGGCGGGAGGAGCAAACGACAGACACAGTGGGTGTGGCGTCAGGCCTCGGAGAGGCTTTTATTAACAGAAAGTTCAGTGTGTGTGTGTGTGTGTGTGTGTGTGCGCCCACTCCCGTCGGGAGCCTGGTGAAGGGCGGCGAATAAGGGACGGGGTGGTGATGACATGAAAGGGGGGAGGCAGCCAACTCGTCACAGTGTGTGTGCGCGCGGTAGTCAAACAAGGCTCGGCTTTATTAGACAGAGGACTTGCTAAAATGAATGAAGGATGGATTGTGAATATAGTTTCATCACCCCACCTCCTCAAAAAATAAACCTGAGCCTAAATCCATCAAAAAAGATGTTCTTTTAACTCAGCTGTACACTATTGTTCAGCAAGTTTGGGATCAGTTTGATTTTGAAAAAAATAAATAAAAATAAATAAAATATAATTTTTTTTTAATTATTATCTTATTTTTGTTATTATCTTATGCTCACCAAGACAGCATTTGATACCAGTAAAAACGGTAATATTGTGAAATATTATTCCAACTTAAAATAGCAGTTTAATATACGTTAACATTAATATACTTTAAAAATGTAATTTATTCTTCTGATCAAAGCTGAATTTTCAGCATCATTATTCCAGTCTTCAGTGTCACATGATCCTTCAGAAATCAGTCTAATTTGCAGATTCGGTGCTCAAACTTTTTTTTTTTTTTTTAATCATCAATATTTTTACAAAAACAAAAAAATCTTACTGATTCCCAACTTAGTAGTATGAAGACTAGTACTCTCACTTTTCCAAAGGACATGAACTACTGATTTTATTAAAAGAGACATGCTTGTGTAACATTACATTTCCCTTTAGTTACTAAAGTTAATGGATCAAAGATGTATAATTTTGTTTTTCCTGATCATATTTCCTCCCTCTGTCTCATAGAAAACAGGATTTTGTAGTTGTATCTTTAATATTTGTGCAAGTAAACCATCTATGCAGTATGTAAATTATATGTACATGACTTTTAGAGTATGTCTACATGATACATTGAACTCTTCTTTCCCCAAAAAGAACAAGTAAATGCTGTTTTCTATTTCTGACCCTGCTAGAACAAATCTAATCCAAAACTTTTGTCTAGCGATAGATCACTTTGTCACGGCCAAAAAGAACAATCCCTGCCTTTCGTCAAGGCTGTCTGCAAACTCCTGAACATCTTGTTTATCTTAAGAAGAGGTCATACAGATTTAGCTTATCAGAAAGAAAAAAAAAAACACTTTGGGAAAATAACTTCCAGATGGTCATTCTGTCTCTCTCTATCACTTCCTTAACTCTACCAGATCTGAGCCCTTCTCCATACAGTTTTTAAAATCACAAATTATTTATCTGTAACTTAACCTGTAGTGTGTCTCTCTTTGACAGCAGTCAGTCTGTGACATTTACTACCAAACCAAACTTGAATTAGAGGTGTGGTCACTTTTAAATGAAGTTTTGTGACCTGTTCCACTGGAAAAAGTGGTCTGATCATCTTCAAATAATGGAATTTGAGGTTTAATAATTAAACACTATGATAAACCAATATGTATCTTACCTAACAAGACTGCACAGTGTGCTTTAATTAAAGCACATATAGATTTCGAGCGATGCATTGTCTGGACGGTTTGAATACAGAATAGAATTAACAAGAGATGTACAACAACCTCAGTACATAGAACTTTAATTATAAATACACTAAGGTCATATAGAAAACGTCTTTAGCATCATAACTGCGGCCGTAGACTCGATTTGATGACCAAAATGCTGTCTAGATAGGCGACTCACTACTGTAGGTTTTAAAACACAGCCTCCGTCCGATGCTAAATGCTAGTGGATTTTCCCTCCAACGGCTTTTCTATCTCACTGCTTCAGTCTACATACCTTTATTCTATGGCACGTGTAATTTAAGTAAATGGCACGTCTATTATCATTATAAATATGAAATGAAAAGGTAGTTTTCAGTGGCATACTCACCACACATGTCTCCGGTGCTGCTGCCAAGACCTGTTAGTTCCTAGTTCTGAATCGCTCATTCGAAACCCGCCCACAGAGTATTTTATTGAGTGAGAGAACAGGCCACGCCTTGATCTAGACCACGCTGATTGGCTGAGACGGCTGTCAGTCATTTAGTTACCTGGCTGCCAACAGTGTCAGTTCAGACGTGGCAGCAGATGCGTGTCCACTGTGGCGCCGCCAAGTGATGTCAATTGCATTTTTTTTTTTTTTTTAGAGAATTTTAGTGAAAACTTTTAATGAAACACATTCTGTTCTGGCAATTATGTTTTCACGTTGTGTATTTCACAGGACAAATATATGAGTTTGTAAATATATAGCTCTAAAGAAGAATATTAGTTGTTCAGTGGGGGGCAAAATGGCTAACAATTTTCATTTTGATTTTCATATTTGATAGACTACATGAATTTCTGAGGCCTCTAAAGTACCAACATGATCAAAGACAGATATAAAAGCTGTTATGTGCAACAAAAGTGATTGTGTATCCCAATGCAAAGTTTTGTACAAGTTGACTGGTATGAGTTTTTAAATGGGTGATACGATACGATCTTAAAAAAACAAAAACAAAAAAAAAACAGGGTGATGATGGATGATGAAATACTGTGGCAAAGTGAGCAAACACACTCACAGTAGGTGTGTGTGTGTGTGTGTGTGTGTGTGTGTGTGTGTGTGTGTGTGTGTATATATAAATGTATAAATTAACATTAACATATAAAACGTGTGTGCTTGTGTATACACACACAATTTAATGGTAGCAAATGAAAGTAAATTAAATGATCAACTGAGTCAATATTTTCTCAAAAATTCACAAACACAATTTAAAACAGAAAAAGAAAAAAAACAAGAATGTTTATATATTTTCACTCTTTTATCAGTTTAATTTATAAAGAACAGAATTTATTTAAAACAGAAATCTTCTGTTACATTATAAATGTCATTACTGTCATTTCTGATCAATTTAATGCATTCTTGCTGAATAAAAAGTATTAATTTATTTCAAAACAAACTAAAAAAAATCTTACTGATCCCAAACTTAGTATATTACTTCCGCTTTTCCAAAGAACAGACATGAATGTGTGTAACATTAGGTTACATTTCCCTTTAGTTGCTAAATAAGGATCAAGGATGTATAGTTTAGTTTTTTCAGGACCATGATCAAAACTTTAATGAAAATCATCCCTCTAATTGATAGTTCATACCTTTTTTTAAAGGCCTTTTAGTAGCCTATAGTCTAATTCTACAAAACGCCCCCTTCAGGTTGTGGTACACCTGTCTTTTTGCTAATTTGTTAAAAAGTAAACATAATAGCTTTTATATTGTTAGTAATTTTCTAGGATGAACACTTGCTGGACTGGGGCAACTTGATTATCCATACTTTCCTTTTTATTTGAAAATCGTACGCATCAATAAACAGGCTTTTGAAGAACATCGGTTTGTCGTCTCTCAGTCATCATTTTAATAGGTTGTATTATATGTTTTGCCCCCCACAATTAGGACAAAACTACAGAGCTTTGATATCATCTTACTAAAACATATTACTGACAGATACAGTGTGACTGGTAAAAATATCACTGATATCTTGAAAAGACAGCAATTGACCCCCGCACTTTTGATAAGGGAAAATAGCCTAACTAAAACGTCCGACAACAAACATCACATTCATTGTAAATCAAGCCATTCTGCAGGCATTTTGCTCATCCCTAAGTTTTGATCATTCATATGCACTTCTTATTTCACTAATTACCTTGTATTGTAATAATAATCAATATTATTCTTTTAATCACCAGGGCAGTTTAATATATGATGGTGGTCCGACCGTGAGTCTGAAGAGGTGGTCTGATATCTAGAAATCTGATCTTACTATCTGGGCTTTTGCTTAGGGTTTGGTCCCCCCCACTTTGAAAATGTCTCCTGTTACACTGATAACATCAAAGGTGTTAGGCTTACAACGATAATAATAACGCCCTTCGAAGCAAGTTTTCATATTGAGACATGCCTCAAAGCAAAATTAGTACTAATTTGTCTGTGGCTCATTTTCATTTTGCTTTTTATGTAAATACCCTGAGCAAACACAAGCTCCTATAGCTTGATTGACAGGCGATCTGACCAATCAGAATGCAGATATTATGCGCCGCCGTTGCTATCCGCCATCTTGTCCCACAACTACGGCCAGTCTCCATAGAAATCCATGTTAAAACGGGGTAAAAAAGATCGACCGAACTGAAAATGTTCAATATAACTAAATATAAAAATGTGCGCAGGGTTCTGCTGTTGTTGGCTGCTACAGTAACGGCAATAAGCTAAAGGAATTCTTTTAGAGCACTTGTTTTGCGTACCAGAAAATCTGTCCATGTCCTGCGCTGTATGCATGGTTTGCAGCGCTTAACTTAAGTTAAAATACTGAGTGTGAAATAATAAAATATTATGTTAAAACTTGGCCCTGATGGGGAGTTGTAATGTTATATGCACGTGCGCTCATCTGTTTTCAGTGCAGCTAACCACGCATCGCTTCACGTCATCTTCCCTCTCATTAAACTATGACAGGTCCTTTACTGCAAAAAGATGGTCATTGCGACACTCTAAAGTGATGAAACTGGTGCAACATGCTTTTTAAACCATTTTCATAGGTTTCACGTTATATTATCAGCTCAGAAAATATTTAAATGTGACTACCCAGCCAACATTTGTATGTGGGGCCCATGTGGGTTTGACATGGGCTGAAAAGATGGGCCCAAAATTGGATTGTCCGTGGGTTCCATGTGGGATTGCACTTGACACCAGGTGGGCCCCAACTGGGCAACATGCACAAGACCCATCTTGGCCCCAGCTTTAGGTTTTTATGTGGTAGAAACACCAGAGACCAGAAATGTACAGCACCGTTCCAGTTGGGCGAGACATTTCCGCATTCAGAAAAAGGTGAGTTAGATTGTGTTTTATGAACGTCTACACCTACCCCAACCCTAAACAACAATGCAAAAACAATAATTATTGTTGTACAGTGTGACAAAAATTACTCTATATTGATGTGCGCATGCCGAGTAACCGCAGCTGTATCCCTACTAGCCTTAACCACAAATCAGATAGGAGAGTAGATTAACTTCAGTGGACCATATACGGTATGACTTAAACTTGAAAAATGGTGTGTTCCGCGGTCCCTCAGATCATTTCGACCCAAAACTGGTTTTCAAAGATTTTTTAAAAATTGAGCGTTGATCGTTATGGTACAAGACTTAATGCACATAAAAAAATTGAGTGGATTCGAAGAGTTTAAGTGGGTGTAATTTAAAAAGTCATTTTGACCCGCCCTGGAAAAGAACAGAATTTACAAAAAAACTGTGGGTTTTTTTAATTGAATTTTGTCACACTTGAGCATGGAACACACACACACACACACACACACACACACACACACACACACACACACACACACACACACAAAACTGAGTCAATTCGATGATTTTATGTGGGTGTAATGAAAAAAGTAACAAAAGTGTCCCTCGCGGGTCAATCTGACCCGGCCATAGGAATGAATGGAATGTCTGAAAAAAACAGCATTTTTTTTTTATGTTTTGAATTTTTTAACCATACAAAATCTGACACAATCTAGAAAAGATGCATATACTCAAACGAAGGGCTGAGACTGCAGAATGTCCCCAATGCAGAAAAAACTCACATACCCATACACACACAGTACACACACTCCCATAGACATACATTATAACAAATAATGTTTCTGCTGGGAAATAAATATCATTTTGACTTTTTTTTTGACCAAACACAGTTAAATTTGAGTGATGGGGTGGAGACCAATGATTTGATATCATATTTATATTTTTAAATGTATCTTTTATATTTATTACATATTTATGAAATTGTATGGATAGACATATATTTGGATTAAAATTCAGTATCAATTTTTTCTTTTTTTTTCTTTTACAAAATATAGTTTTTTTATGTTTATATATATATATATATATATATATATATATATATATATATATATATATACCCAGAGGTGGGTAGTAACGAGTTACATTTACTTCGTTACATTTACTTGAGTAAATTTTTTGGGTAACTAATACTTTTAGAGTATATTTAAAAATGGGTACTTTTACTCTTACTCAAGTACATTTTTAGAGAAAAAACGGTACTTTTACTTCGTTACTGTGGGCGACGCTCCTCTCGTTACTTTATGTTAATGAAATACAAGTTAAAAATCCTTCAATTTATTCCAAACGCGTCATCTACTTTTCTCTGGGCAATGAGCGATGCCGGTTCGCGAATGATTCATTCTTTTCATTCATTCATTCATTCTTTTGATTCATTCTTTTGTTCGAAGGCTTGATCAAACCATTTGGCAAACCAGTGAATCGGTTCGCGAATCAGTTTGAATGATTCGTTCAGTTCCCCGCCGCACGCGCTGAATTGTCTGAAGCGGTTCTCACTCAGAGTTGTAACAGAAAGTTTAAGAATATCAAGAGCGTTGAAGACGTGGCTTTGGATCTACAGTCAGTAGAAAGCAAATCTGCAAAGGTTATTGTTTGCTAGCTATGAAGATCTATATTAGATGAACACCGCGTGTGCTCTCTATGGTTCCACAGATATAGATTGGATTACAGTACACGATACCACTATGACATTACCAGTTTGTTGTACATGTACCTTACACATTAAATACAATTTATAATTTATTCATTAAATAAGCTGTCACAGAGTATGAAATGAACACCCGCCAAACCCGCGTTAGTTCCAGAAGGAATGCCTTTGCCTAGACGCAGAAAATATTGATATTTTCACAATATTTACTCTTGCAGAAATAAAGGCTACGTTTGTTTACATTTTGCGGAACAGACGGAAGTAGATCCATCATATGCATTTATTTCCTTATGTTCAGATGTTCTGTAGCGGTCATGTGAGGAGATTTCTCTCTTCTCCGTGTCAGAGGTTATATACATACATAATACATAATTAATAACATAATTAATATACTTTAAAATATAATTTAATTCAGTGATGCAAATCTGAATTTTTATCAGCTGTTATTCCAGTTTTCAGAGTCATATGATCCTTCAGCAATCATTCTAATATATTGATTTATTATCAGTGTTGTTGAAAAAAAAACAGCATATGCTAGTTAGGTATGTTTTGAAGCTGGGATGCTGGTTTGGGCTGGTTTATGCTGGTCAAGTGCTGGTCTTAAGCTGGTCGGACCATTTTAGGACCAGCACATGACCAGCTTAAACCAGCTCAAACCAGCATCCTAATACTTCAAAACATACCTGTACCAGCATATGCTGGTTTTTTTCAACAGGGTTCTCTTTTTGGAACCTGTGACATTTTATTCAGAGGATTCTTTTATGAATAGAAAGCTAAAAAGAACAGCACTGATAATAAATCAACATGTGGAGGATGATTTCTGAAGGATTATGTGACACTGGAGACAGCAAGAAGCTGATAAAAATTCAGATTTAATACATTAAAAAAACATCTTTTGAACGGCAGTGTGTGTGTATGTATAAATTTTATCTAAATATCTAAATAAAAATAGACTATATTCAGTATATGATCCAAAATAACTAGTAACTAACTACTTGAGTAGTTTTTATCAATTCACTTTTTACTCTTACTCAAGTAATTATTCAGACTATTACTTTTACTTGAGTAAATATTTCTACAAGTACTTTTACTTTTACTTGAGTACAGTTTTTGGGTACTCTACCCACCTCTGTATATACCTGAAAGCCTTGATATATATCTGAAAGCCAAATGAAGACTCAAGTTGGAGTAGTTTTAAAGATTTCACTTGTTGGGCTTAGTTAAGAATCTCCATTAGGAAGGTAGAATGATGCTGTAACGAGGAGGCAGTGTCGTTAAGATCCATGTGCAGCTTTATTACTTCACAAGGCAGGTCATACAAGCATAAATCAACCTCCGGTGTCAGATACAACGTAGGCAGGACAGAATCATCAACAAAGTTCAGGCTAGAGATCAGGGCAGGCGGCAGACAGATAATAGAACTGATAAACAAGGCAGGCAGAGTCAAAGTAGGCAGGCAGAGTTCTTTCAGCAACGGATAAACAGTCCAGGTCGGCAACAGGAAATCAAACACGGGAAAAACGCTCAGAAATGTCTGCATGGCAAGAACAAGACTTCACAATGAGGTGTTTGGGAGAGCAGCTTAAATAGACCAGAGTCAATGAGAAACACCTGTGCAGTTAATCAGTCTCAGGTATGGGGTATATGGGAAATGGAATCCGAATGGGAGTTAATACTCAGGTGAGGGTTCCCTCTGGTGGTGATCGAAGGGAGCCACAGAGGCTGAATTCGTGACAGATGCATTGTTCTGTTTTTTGTTATAAGTCCGAAATGACAAGGAGGCAGCCTCCCGCAATACAAAGTCAATGTGGGCGTGGCCTAAATGCGCTCTGTTTATTTGAACCAATCAGATAAGAGTAAATGAAGAGTCAGTGCGAGCCTCATTTGATTGGCTACAAAAAGAAGCCCCCCCCCCACCCCACGCTTGCAAAACTCAGCGAGTGAGAGAATCGTGCCAAAACCAAGCGGCAGCCTTCTTTTACTTAAACTGTAATTCGTTAACTGGCCGCTAGAGGCTGGCTGCAAAAGGGAGTCAATCCCATAGACTCCCCATGTTAAAATGCCCAACTTTACAGCAGAAAAAAAAAACGTTTACACCCTGGTTCAAAAAATTATTTTGGTCTATATAGCTAATTTTACCCTTCATGACCACTGTGAGGGGAGTGAATTTTTTTTAACTCATCCGTTTAAATTATATTGAGCCTTAAAGTTCTGCATAATTAAGAGCGTGGCCAGTTGAGTGACAGGCGGATTGCCGCTGCTGTCACCACTGGTGAGGTAGCGGGCATGGTTTCAGCAACCAGCTCCGCCCACGTCCCGCCACATTGCAAATTTTCGATTATCCAGGAGTGACGCGTGGTGACGCGCTTGCCAAATGTATGCAAATATGCTAATTTTCATTTTAAAAAATCCAGAATTTAAGGTAAATAAAATAAAAATCACCAATAATAAAAATAAAAAACCTACATAAATAATTAGAAAAAAAATTGATCAAAATTAGATTTCTTTACTAAAAAAAAATTGTAACATTCAAGGCCTTCGGGTCATTTTGACCCGCGAAGGACACTAGTTATAGGTTTAGGAGGGAAGGATAAGGGTTAATGTTTATTTCGTGCTTTAAGTACATATGAAAAGACGATCTGTACGTGTTTGAACTGAGGCAATACAGTGATCTGTCATGACGCAAAACGGTATTTATTGTTTGAATTTCTTTAAAAATGACAAAATTTGAAAGCTGTGAGTCCTGAGACCTTGTTTTATACCTGCTCTGTCTTGCCTGTCGCCACATTGTCAGTTTCCTCTTTTGCTCCTTGATGTATTTTTCACTGTTGCTGCGTCCGAATGCCTAGGCAGCTGACTTGCTGCTTCGGCGCTGCCTTATGAGGCAATGACTTTGCAGGCAGCGTTTTTGCATGAAGGCACCTCATGAAAATATTTCGGACAGGCTTCTGAGGCAGCGTAACGGTTTAATGATCTACAACAAAATAGAATGAGTTTTGGTGATAACTAAACGAATATTTACAATATCTCACAGAAGTGAATACACCCCTCACATTTTTGTAAATATTTTATTATCTTTTCATGTGACAGCACTGAAGAAATGACACTTTGCTACAATGTAAATAGTGAGTGTACAGCTTGTATAACAGTGTAAATTTGCTGTCCCCTCAAAATAACTCAGCACACAGCCATTAATGTCTAAACCGCTGGCCATAAAAGTGAGTACACCCCTAAGTGAAAATGTCCAAATTGGGCCCAATGTGTCAATATTTTGTGTGGCCACCATTATTTTCCAGCACTGCCTTAACCCTCTTGGGCATGGAGTTCACCAGAGCTTCACAGGTTGCCACTGGAGTCCTCTTCCACTCCTCCATGACGACATCACGGAGCTGGTGGATGTTAGAGACCTTGTGCTCCTCCACCTTCCGTTTGAGGATGCCCCACAGATGCTCAATAGGGTTTAGGTCTGGAGACATGCTTGGCCAGTCCATCACCTTTACCCTCAGCTTCTTTTGGGGTCGTTATCATGTTGGAATACTGCCCTGCGGCCCAGTCTCCGAAGGGAGGGGATCATGCTCTGCTTCAGTATGTCACAGTACATGTTGGCATTCATGGTTCCCTCAATGAACTGTAGCTCCCCAGTGCCGGCAGCACTCATGCAGCCCCAGACCATGACACTCCCACCACCATGCTTGACTGTAGGCAAGACACACTTGTCTTTGTACTCCTCACCTGGTTGCCGCCACACACGCTTGACACCATCTGAACCAAATAAGTTTATCTTGGTCTCATCAGACCACAGGACATGGTTCCAGTAATCCATGTCCTTAGTCTGCTTCTCTTCAGCAAACTGTTTGCGGGCTTTCTTGTGCATCATCTTTAGAAGAGGCTTCCTTCTGGGACGACAGTCATGCAGACCAATTTGATGCAGTGTGCGGCGTATGGTCTGAGCACTGACAGGCTGACCCCCACCCCTTCAACCTCTGCAGCAATGCTGGCAGCACTCATACATCTATTTCCCAAACACAACCTCTGGATATGACACTGAACACGTGCACTCAACTTCTTTGGTCGACCAAAGCAAGGCCTGTTCTGAGTGGCACCTGTCCTGTTAAACCGCTGTATGGTCTTGGCCACCGTGCTGCAGCTCAGTTTCAGGGTCTTGGCAATCTTCTTATAGCCTACGCCATCTTTATGTAGAGCAACAATTTTTTTTCAGATCCTCAGAGAGTTCTTTGCCATGAGGTGCCATGTTGAACTTCCAGTGACCAGTATGAGAGAGTGAGAGCGATAACACCAAATTTAACACACTTTCAGTGTTGTCACATGAAAATATATAATAAAATATTTACAAAAATGTGAGGGGTGTACTCACTTCTGTTTCGCTACCTAGTTGGTCTCGATTCAGAAGACTTGACATCACAGCATCGTCTTCAGTGATCGTGAGCGCGTTTGCAGATCGTTCCAGATGAGTGTGCGCTTCTGTTGAAAAACCACAGGAAATAACTTTGGCCAGAAACGAAGAAGGATATAAATGCAGCCTTGCCACGAGCTTCGGGCTCTGCTCTCACGGAGAATATTAATTTATATAGCATATTTTATTTTAGATAAACTAGAAACAATGTTTAATTTATAAAGTGTTATTTTGAAATGTAAGTCAATAACAATTGGCTGAAGCCAGAGCCAATGGTGAAAGTCTTTGTGTGAAGAGACCCTGCCCCATTTTGGAGGTTCTGCCCATTTTGGAGATCTCTGGTCTGCAGTTATAGGCTACCTACTTGGAGAAACGACATGTCGACTTGATCATCCGCGATGTTTTTAAAGTATCAAAATTTACAGTAACTCTGATCTGAAGCCACTCTAAAGGTAAGAGAACATTATAATGTATATAAATGTCATGAACATTATAATTTATGTATATAATTCTATGATGTTGTTTAGTTAGTTAGTAATTAGACCAGTGAATAAATGTCCTTATTATTAAATTATTTTCTGGAGCTTGTACAGACATTGCTGGTATCCTCAGTGATAGAATTTTATTGTAATATCATTGAAATAAATACTATTGTTACATAGGCCTACTTTAGTCGGTTTAAGAAGTCCACATAATCTAGAATGTTATAAGCTTCAAATGAAATAAAGTAGGAAAACATTATAGTCTGCAGACAAAAATATTTAATATAACTGATAACTGTAGTAGGGAATTATCTTTTTACAGACAGATAATTTTGTGTCTCTGGAACATATTTATCTATGACATTGTATTAAGTTGAATGTCAAAGTTGTTTGTCTATTTGTTAATGATGGATTTGTGGACACATTATTGCTTTTAGATTTTTGAGTAAAAAATGCAGTTTTAATCTTGAAGTAAAAAAGATACAATTAAACCCTTGGGGTAAGTGTTGCTATTATGACATGTCTTCCATTTAATTTTGGTGATTAAATATGTAAATAGGCCTGTATTTAAGTCATAGAATAAACTTACTTTTTAATACAAGGATGTTCAAATGCATTAAATTATCTCTTTTTTCCTAAATCCCACAGTCAATACTCCATATTCCATAATGACAAAGACCAGATGTGTGATAACTTTACAAAATAAATGTAAAATGCATACTTGCATACCACATTGACAAACATATTTAGACCCTGTGCTGTGACACTTGAAATTTAGCTCTGGTGCATCCCACTTCTCTGGATGTTTCTACACATTGATTGGAGTGTCTGTGGCAGATTCAACTGATTAGACATAATTTGAAAAGACACACATCTCTCTATGTGAGGTCTATCAGCTGAAAATGTATATCAGAGCAGGTCCTTATATCCAGAGCAGGTTGTTCTTCTGAAATTTTCTCCCAAAACTGCAACACTCAACCAATCTGGACTTTATGGCAGAGTAGCCAGATGAAAGCCTGTCCTCAATAAAGACACAAACAAACTTGGAATTTGGAAGAAAAGAAAAAAAAAAGCCCCTAAAGGACTCTCTGACTTTGACAAATTCTGGTCTGATGATGTGTCATGTCTGGAGGAAACCAGGCACTGTTTCTTCACCTGCTCAATAATATTCTAATAAAAAACAAAACAAAAAAAAAAACAAAAACAAAAAAACCACAACAATCTGAAGTTTCATTTTCTGAATGCATTGTGTATAGCCTATATGTAATAATAAAAGAAACAAACAAAAAAAAAAAACAAGACAATATTGCAAGATCAGAATCGGGGTTTGATACTGATTTATTTGTTTATTACATTATTGGCTTAAATACTGTATGTAAACTGTAGTATGAAGGGGAACAATTATTAAGTACAATAAGTACATGAGAGTCGCGCTTGTTAGTGAATATGGTTCTAATTTAAATTAATTGATATTTTTGGTTGGCATGAAGTAAAAAAAATATCAAATGATACAAATATCCGAAATATCAAGTAATTACAAAGCAAGTTTACTTCAGGTTATAATTTTATGCTGTGACTCCCCAAAAGCTAGCGATATTTCTTAATTGATAATTCTTGATAATTCACATTAATTAAAACACTTTTACCTTGAAAAATAATTTGAAACACGTAAACATTAAAAATGTTTTTTTAAGATCTGTAAATTCATATATATTCAAGGTGTAAGGATAATGTTATTACTTTTATTTGTGGTGTGTGGGAGTATACAAATTTTCTCTTATGAATATGATTTATTATCTTTTCATATAGGGTAAGTGTATCCAATAATCCCACCAAAATCTAAGTGTTACGGGGCGAACGAGACGTGAGACGTGCGGATCCATTCGCAAGCTTTATTCCAAAATGTGGTCACAAGAAGGCAAGGGTAAAACAATGGCAAACAGGTATAACACAGGCAA